>JAGPOW010001167.1:24323437-24338624 GCA_030014935.1 Caiman crocodilus | reverse complement strand
AAAAAAAAGTTACAAAAGTACATTTATCCCTTTAGAAATGTACTTCCACACACATACTTAAATATTTTTGATATATGCAGAGTACAACAGAACCATCATTTGCATCACAGTTGTCCACAACACAGCAAGCTATGGAACTAAGGATGATCTGCTCATTTTCAGCTGTTTATTACAGCTTTTACTTCAAAGGGCGCCACTCTGCCATTCAGCTGGGGCTCATCAGCAGTTTAATTCTCTGATCTGCTGTATTGAAGGCCTTGGAAATAAAAGTTGCAGCGAGTCAGCAATTCTGTTCAGGTCTGCTGTTGCCCTGTGTACCCCTGGTTAATGTGTAAACCCCTACACACATACGCTGCAGCAATGGTTAGGAATGCAACCCTCCTAAGTATCCAGGATTTACAGTATCAACTCAAATACTCAAATTACCACACACCTCAAACAATACATACAAGTTTGCCTCCCTAAGCTCTATAATTATAAAAAAAACCCCCACAACTTTTCATCTTGTTAGAATTGACTGGTAAGTTCCCTTTATGTCTGCACATTTGCCACAAGGACAAGGGAGAAGCAAGTAGAAACGGACATGCTAGAGTTACATAATTTAAAATAGACATGGTTTTCATGTAAGACTTGAACGAAGAAGAGGCAGTATGTCTCAAAAGAGGAAAAATACAGGACCCAAATTTCAGATTAAATATAAAGTACTATATTTTTCATATGGCATCATCTGTAGTTAAACATGGTTGTCAAATCCGTTTTCCTAAACTCAAATATTTCACCTGGCCATACAATACAGAAAAATTGAACTTGCCTCACTACTTTCACCAAACATGTATCTGAAACTTAGAAGGAAGTTTTCTTCTTCCTCAAAACACCTAAATAATTGACTCTCCAAGAAAAAGTCTGTACTCTGTATTAGATGCAGAGGAAACAAGCCAACTAAGGAAAAAAAGCCAGATAAGAGCTGCTGTACAGAAGAAAAAGCAAGGTGACAACATATCAAGGCAAAAAAATGACAAGAACAATATAAAAAATGCTAACAATAAATGAAAAAAGTAAAACACTAACCAATACGCTTAAAAACAGTTCCTAACAGTGATTTTAGGGCCTTGTGTTTGGCTGCCTCTTTACAAGTTATATTTTCTTTTTTACTGCAAAATTTAAAATTGCTTACTTTAATTGTTGGCTACAATCTTTAGTACTACCCTCATACACCACCCTGTTTAAACGTTTTAGAATTAAGAGGTTTAGAATTTAAAAAAGGTAAATAAACAAAAAAGTACAAACCTTTTTGGTTTCGCTACTTGCAATTCTTGCCCCTCTAGAGAGAGGATCTGGCTGAAAACTTGCTGGTATCTTAGATGTTAATAAGGAATTGATACGTTTCATTCTAAGTACAACCAAAACCCAGCATTGTTTTATATGGACTCTTCTGGACTGAGCTAAAAGCATTTCCTCAGGTTACAGAAAAGTCACAATCCATTATAAGCTTATCCATCAAAATGTTTGTAGAGAACCCCTCATTCAACTCCATGTGATAGTTAAACTTCCTGTGTATATATTTTCCCATAGGGAATAAAAGATCCACTTCACAGACAGCTGTTTCACTAACTTAAAAGGGAAACCTCTTGGCCTAGTCAGTAGGAACTAAACTAAGCCGGATGTCATCCTTTAAGTTTGCAGGTAAGCATGTCTCAAGAAAGCTGACATTGATGATAAGGCCAACAGATCATCATAAAAAAAGCTCTGCCTCATATCAGCTGCGTCAAGCTCTCTCTCTTCCTTCATGCCATTTCCCAGAAGAACAAGTTACAGTGCAATACACAGTCCAGAGACAGGTACAACAAATCCAGGTTGGCTGGCTCCAGAACTGACATTTTCACTCATGGTGGGGCATCAATACGCAAAACATGATTTCTCGAACTGATTTTATATGGGTGATTTTTATACCATTTATCTGCAAATTTGTGGACAACACCGAGTTGACTGGAGTATCAGATATTCTGACTTGCTTTTGTTTAAAAAATACAAAAAACAAAAATTGTTTCAAAGTAGCAGGTTATACACAGTATTTGCAAATCAAGGGAAGCAATTCTTCTGCTCTGTTCAGCACTGGTAAGGCCTGAGCTAGAGTCCCGTGTCTAGTTTTGGACCCCACACTTCAAGTAGTACGTAGACGGTATGGGAAGAGTCCACCGCAGGATAACAAAAGTGATCAGGGGCCTGGGAAGCAAGACTTATGAGGAAAGGCTGAAAGAACTAGGCTAATTCTGAAGAAGAGAGAAACTGAGCGGGTGGGACTTGGTAACAAATCTTTAAAACACTTGAAGGACAATTATGGAGAGGCTGGAGATGGGCTTTTTTTGTGGCTACAGGGGACAGGACTAAGAGCAATAGCCTCAAGCTGCAACAGAGGAAACCAAGGTTGGAGATTTAGGAGGAACCTTCTGACCATGGGTGGGTCAAGCATTGAAACAGGTTATCTAGAGAAATTGTGGACGCTCCATCCTTGAAAGTTTGAGAGGGGGTTAGACAGACACTTGGCTGGGATGGCTTAGTCAGTAATGGCTGGACTAGATGACCTTGTGAGGTTCCTTTGAGCTCCCCTTTCCTATAATCATACAATCATGCAGAAACCACAGTTTTTAGGGTAGTGGGGGCAAGTAGGGGGAGACTAAACAAAGAACACATCTACTATTTTAGTCGTTTTTTCAGCCAACAAACTGATGAGATCCATGCAAATTTCATATTTAGGAGCTTTAAAAACCTTTTAGAAAAGAATCTGAGTCTTTGTCCAATTGTGCTGTTTGATTGCATAGACAAAACAGAAAAAGCCTCCATTTCAAACAAACAGGATACTTTGGTATTTCCCATCCTTCTGTCAACTGTGGATTTTCATTTAATATAGGTTGTCCCAGTTTATCAAGACAAAAGTTGGTAAAGTATAAAACACTCCCTACAACCTGTAGAAAGAGGGAGAAAATTGTCGGTATTTAAATACAATTTGAATAATTATACGTCTAAAAATTATATCAGCCAATATTTTAATGTAATATATTTAGTTCTATAAAATTACTTAAGAGATCTCCTGACTTGATTATTTGTAAATCCTTAAACAAATGCATGCCTTCTGAATGTGAACGTCATAAATGTTTTCTGGGTATGTGGTTAAAGCAAAATATATCAGTGGCAGACATCTGGAATTGTTGACAGTTTTATGCAGCAGAGGTGCTGAATGCAGATTTAGAACTGCTGTTAAACTTACACTAAAAGCTTCTTTAATTTTTTTAATCGAATTAGAGCTCGCCACTCTATGGTCCTCTTCCAAGATAATACTGGATGGCTAATGAGAAAAGCAAGAGAACAACATATTAAAAATGCAGTCCTTGGTTGCTGAACTTTACAAAATAAATATTATAATTCCATTCCCATATACATGCCAATATCTACATGCTAGTGTAGGAGATCTGTAGGCTAACAGCAGTATCATCTATAACAGGAGGCTGACATGGCTTTGATTCCTGGCAGCTAGTTCTTTACTTCATGGGGACAGGGGATATTGCAAAGAAAAAGTGTGGTAAGCAGGAGAAAAAAAAGCCTGTTCAAAAGTAGTAGCAGCTAAGGACTGAGAGACAAAACAAGGGAAAGAACATGGAAATGTCAAGGAGGAACAGTAGACTCAACTGACCTCAACTTCCACATGAGGAATGAGGTGCGGGGTGGGGAAGGCTTCTCAAAAAACTCAGTCCAAGGATGTCAAACTCATTTGGCTCTAGTGGCCATAGCTGGACTGAGTGACAGTATTAACCCTCACAGCTGTCACAGACACTACATTAGCACAGCTCCAGAACCAAGGGGGGTAATGCAGCTGCTGCTCACCCCCTTCACTCCTCCCCACAATCTAAACTATGAACTAAAAGCCCCAAAATTCAGTAGGAGGTAAGGGAAGAGGGAAGAGGAGAGAGCTGCAGCAATATTAATCTCCTGGGTTCCAGAGCCATGCTGGTGGAACATCTCTTGCAGCTGCAGCAACAATGGGTGAAAACGCACTACCCAAGACACGAGAAGCCCAATAGGCTGGATGTTTGACAAATTCTATTTAGACTACAAAATATACACTTAAAATATAGAATTTTCTAATTTTATAAAGCACATTTGGGTTTGCACACTGTGACATTTAGAACCCTGCATACTTTAAAAAAGTGCCCCAATATCAGGAAAGGATGTTTTCAAGGGGAATGGGTGTTTGCGACTGCTATTCCTATTCTCCCCCCACCTTTTTTTGAAAACTGTTTAATCACCACCATTTCTACCAATATAAACATTTGATAAGGAATATACTATTTTAAGGTAATGAGGAAAACTCTCGAATTTAACTATTCCAGTAGTATGGTACTTTAACAAAAGACAGAAGTTAAAAAAATAAATTACCTGAGGCTTAACATTGAAGTGGGTCTTCTCTGATGTAGCTCCCTGTTGCTCTTCATACTTTTGAACTAGATTAGAAATAAAATCCTCAATTTCTTGATGGTATTGCCTACAAAAGATGATATAAAACAAATTGTTTACACTCTCACCAAAAAACTGACATGAAATCTAAACGTTATAACGATATGACTTTGTATAGTGTTCAAAATAAGAGTGGTTATAGAAACTTTTGTCACTATACATATGCATTTTAAAAAACGCATACTACCCAAAGGTATACTACCCAATATTAATGTATTTTCTCCCTTCACAACACTTTCTTGTATAGTAGCAGTAGAAAATTCTGCCTTCCGCCCCTGCAAATATAGCTGAGGAAACTTCTATGATTAGAAGTAACTCTAGTGCTACACATAAATATGTTTTCAGTTACTTATGAAGAATAGCAACTTAGAGTCAGTTGCACTCCCATCCTCATCATAAAACTCAGCTCTAAGGAATATGCGTATTTGATTTTTCCCACATTCTACAAACTAATACACACTCTCTCAGAACAGACAAGTGACTATGAATTACAAGCGGACAATCGCTGCTAATCTTTGGTTCAGTTCAAGGCAAGGACTATCAACTTGGGTGTCTTGAGATCCTTTCAAGGGTGCCATGTGGTGCTGCATAATGTTAGCAAAGTTAGGTCTGCAAACACAATTCACAAGATAGAAAATAATAAAACAATTCTAATTTTTTTTTTTTTTTTTTTTGCAACAGAAGAAATACTACAACAATGGATTCCCATTAGAAAATCTATATGCAAACAAGTGAAAATGAAATGCTGGCATTTTCCAAAGAGCGGTGTGAATGTAAAAAGTGGGTTAAAACCACTGGTCTAAGGAGATTAAGCATGAGCAAAGAGACGCTTAATTTCAAGTAACACTTCAGGATGTATTCTTTAAAGAATGCTCTGACATGCATTTTTCCCAAATTAGTTATCATAAAGAACTCAAAGTGAAATTAGCATCAAGACGTGGATATTTGACAAAATTATATTCACAGACTGGATATCTCAAAACAATTAACCAATCAAAATCTGGGATATTAAAGATATTTTACTAAACTGAATTCAAGTAATCCGAGAACAGCAGATTTATATACAGCATATTCAGAACACTGCCACTAACTGCTGAATACAGTACATGCACATCTACTGTATGCTAACATACCCCAAACAAAGGCAAATCTCAGCAGAAAAATCAGAATTAGTAGCTTTGGCAAAAGAAGTTACTTACTTTGAAATAACATTGTTCATAAACAGAATTTGTAACAAAGGTCCATCTAACTTAGAGCTGTCCAGTGTTATTCCACTAGAAGAACAAAGAGTCAAAAATGTAAACAAAGAAAGCAAAATGTAATTGTTGTATCATCAAATGTCATGTGATGTATCCCAGTTATTTAAATCAGAGCGGTGATAAGAGTCAAGAGGATAAGCATTATCTCAAGACAGACATACAGCAAGTCCAGGCCAATATAAATGTAATTTGTCTTTCAAATCACTCCATTACTCTAGGCTACAAGTTTCCCCCCACCTTAGACTTATTGTTACTGGGGGGGGCGCATGCAAGAAACACAGGACACTGACATTTATTTAAGAACTGGGAAAACTTCACAGAGAATATGATGATTAGAAATCCCTCACAGAATGACTATTAAATAGGCTAGAACAGGGGTGCACAATTATTTTGGGCGGAGGGCTACTTACTGAGTTTTGGTAACCATTGAGGGCATGACAGGCAGCGAGGGGCAGATAAATATTAATTTGCTACATTTTTTAGGGGCCGGATAGAATGGCCTGGTGGGCTGCATCCAGCCTGGAGGCCACATTTTGCCCAGCCTTGGGCTAGAACAACTACTACTAGATTTCAGGAGAAAAATTATTGGTCAGAAGCCCATATTCATACCAGTAGGTACACAAGTGACAGCATTAAACTAAGTTTTGTATATGGATGTCTAAAAATACAGATAATGTTTAGGGGGCTTTGGCATTTTAGACTCCCCAGAAGGCAAGCAGTTACAGAAACCTTTTCCAGGAGAGTCTAACGCACGTTCAGAGAGCAACTGCACAAGACGATAATTAGCTCCGGCAACATTTACCTTGACTCTGGAAAGCATCCGTTTTAGAGATCTCATGTTTAGGACTTACATTGCTAAAAGTTCTGGAAAGACAACATTAACATACCTTGGTCGAGTCAGAATGTTCAATTTTCTTTTAAGTTCTTGATGTTAATGATTTGTTAAGGAAGATTGCTTTTTCTTTGCATGCACATTGCTAGAACTGAAGGACACTTTAAAAACCTAAATCAATCGACTCTTACAACAACTGCACCAGACATAAGGCAGGGCTGCAGAAACTTCCACATATTTTACTAAACTGCACTTCAGGTAATTCAAGAATTAATTTGCCAACAAAAGGACCAGAGTAAGATGAATACAAAAAGCTGTTTGGGATGGGGAACAACTACTGTGTTCGAAGCAGCAATCCATAATACTAAGCACCGCAGCAAAGTCCTGTTGCACGGTCTGTCTCTGCTTGCTGGACACCTGTGTGCATCACCAAGGACTCCATTCACAGATGCTACCAGCAACACCATTTAGTTCAGAGAGAGAAGTCACTACAGTAAGCATTATAGCAGGATGAGGTAAAGCAGGGAAAAAACCCACAAAAACAATAAATTAAAAAATAAAAATAAAAATCAAGAAGTGGGGGGAGAAACAGGCAAGTTCAAGCTGTAGCTTGTTATATAGGACAGAGAACCGTACAGAGACTGAGTTTAAAAGCATGCGTGCGAGGAAAGAAATATGCTGACAAGATCATAAAACATACCAGGGCTCACAAAAAAGTCAGAAGAAACACCAAACACTACACCCATTTCAGGAGTCTCAGTCTGGAAGAGGCAAGAACGAGCCGGCAGTCAGACTGATAACAATTAATCCGAAAATACGCTCAAGTTTAACACAAACAAGAACCACCTTCCAGAGCCGGTCTCGTCACAGCGCTTCACAAGCCACGGCCGGCTGGCCCTTTCTACCTCACATGGAGACAAACAGACCGAGATTTCAACACGGCAACACCTGGGACACGGGTACTAGCGCTACTCCGATCTATAACAACTCGGACCAAACAGATCAAGATTTAAAAAAGAAATCTCAGCTGGAGGATGCCTCCTGCTTCCTCCAGGAGAAGGGACGGGTCTCCCCGGCGGCTCCAACCAAACCGAAAGGAAAAGGGCAGGAGACGGGGGACCTGCCAGCTCGGCTCTCCAGCTTCATTCAAAGCCGGAGGCTCTTCAGAAAAGAAGGCCCGGGCCCGCCCAGCTGCCCCGGGACGCGGTGGCAGCCGAGCTGGGCTGCCCGCGCCCCCGCGAGGGAGGAGCGGAGTCCGGCCCCGCCGCCCGTCCCGCCCTGTCAGGATATTCTCGGCCCGCAGCCGCCGCACCGTCTCCTCGCAGTCCCGCAGCCGCTGCCGCAGCGCCGCCTGCTCCTCATCCTCCTCCAGGCGGGCGCCAAGCGGCTGCACGGCCGCGGCCGGAGCCGGAGCCGGAGCCTCCTCGTCGCCGTCCAGCTGCTCGAAGAGCTCGCGGTCCCCGAAATCCACCTCAGCCGCCATCTTAAGCTGCGGCAGGAAGAGGGGAGCGGGCAGAGGGCAAAGGGCAGAGGTCGCGCGGAGGTGTGGAGGGGGGAGCTGAACCTCTAACGGCTCGTCTCCGCCGCGCGGGGGGGCCTACAAGTCCCGGCATGCCTCTGCGCACGCTCGTTGTGGCGGCTTGCGAGGCACTGGCGCGATGCACCCTGGGCTCTGTAGGCCCGCGCGGCGCGTTGCATGTTGGGCTTCCCGGGCACTGCTAGGAGCGCAGCATGCTGGGAGTTACAGTCCAGGCGGGAGGGCTAGGCTCAGGCCCCGAGCTGGCCTACAGCTGAGGAGCGGCCGGGAGGGGAAGCCTCGTTAGTGCACCGCACCTGCATCGGGCAGGGCAGGCTCCAGGGGCCGGAGGAGATTTGCACCTTCCAGACCGGCGCTTCTCAACCAGGCAGCCTCCCGGTCCTTTTGAGGGTGCCAAAGGTTAGCACTCGCGGGTTAACAAACGTAGGTCACAGATAAAACCCAGCGCTTCTACAGAGAAATCCATAGCCGTGGTCTTCCTGTGTTCTTTGCACCAGGTTAAGACACAAAAAAACCCTGCTCTTTGTTTTCACTCTGGCTACAGAATAAGAGCTGGCCCTCTCTGTGGGGCACCTCAACTTAGAGAGAAGCACTGCCCTAGATGAACCGTAGTGGCGCGCAGGGGGTGTCCATGAGGGGTACGTGTAGCCGTGGGGGTAACTGGGAGGCCCCAGGGGGTATGCAGCAGTCAGTGCTCCTGCCTCCCCGCCCCCCCACTGGCTGCCCAGGGCCCACATCCAGAAGGGGGTATGCACCAGGAGGGATACACTCAAGAACAGTTCGAAATCCCCGCTATAGCACAACCAACCTTCCACGTGGTACGCTGTGGTTCACTACAGAGACCGCTTAGTCCACACGTCTGTCCTTTCTATTTGACTTCAGAGTAACACAACTAACTATGCCCTGTCTGTCCCCCATTTGCAGGCCAGGTTTCCACTTCCATGCCTCCTCTATTTCCACAAAGCAAAAGGAAGAAACAGCAGCTTCCACTGCTGTGAGGATAAGTGGCAGGACCGAAGAAGGGGGCAGAGGATGTGCTATGGTGAACAGCTATGCAAATAACTTGCAAAACTCAGGTTCTGATAAATGTTTGGTAAGAGTTCTGTTCTCTTTTTCCTTGTGCTTTTTAAGAAAGTCTTGTCTTTGTTCAAAGATGGGTCCCTAACCATAAATCCATAAAGATGTTCAAAATGGGTCCCTCATGGTGGGGGGGAAGGGACTCACCGATTGCTACAATAAACACAGTCAAGGGTCTAACAGCTCTGCTTAATAGCACCCAGTTAAGGGCTGAGGCTAATTTTAGAGAGAGAGAGAGAATACTAACATTTCTTAAAAATAGAGAAAACTGGGCTCTAATTTCGTCTGTGGGGTCTAGAGTTCCAATTGCAGCTCCTGGCTATGGTATGCATTTTATTCATTACATGGCCAGTACCAAACTACACTGCTCTCCCCGCTGTCCTGTCCTGTATCCAGAACTTAGCTAGAAAAACCTGCTTTTCTTGCTTTTGGAAACTGGGCCAAAAAGCAGCCACTAGACAGATGCACAAGTAGCAAGCATAGCACAGGCAGTAGCCTATTTCTACCCAGTGCAAAAACCTGGTAGATTGACTTTTAAATAAAAAGACAAGTTACTTCCAGGATGCGGAGTTCTGTGCGTTTAAAAAAAAAAAAAAAAAAAAATGGAGTTGCGAGTAGCAATAGGTAGGGACTGAAAGCTGGTTTCTCTAAAGAAACCTGTCAGAGATTCAGCAGGACTAAAGACCTCTGCATATGTTGAATTTGGTGCACTAAAATAGATCAGAACTAATAAAAATACCATGCAGTACTAAAACTTTCAGGAACAGCCTTAGCACATTAATTGGGCCAGTGACAGCTGCGATGAGTGCACTCCCTAGAACGCCACTTAAAATTGCAAGTTGAATTCATTTACAGGTTAGTCACAGATCTTTTAGCTTTTTCACATATGGCTTACCTGAAGGAAAAAATTAATCACTAGTTTTATGAACCAATTTATTCACCTCTGTTAACTCATACAATTCCATAATATCCCTAACAAGTTTTTGTTCCATTCAGAGTTTAGTTTAAATACAAGTTTATAATATAGTGGATACCACCGATAAGATGACAAGTTTCTTGTGACATTCTATCACAATAAAAAACCATGCCAGCTTTTCACTGCCCTGCACCCTGAATTTTGAATGCTGTGACAGAAAACTGAATGCCAATTAAAACTCAGCTTCCTAAAGCTGAATTTACTTAGAACTTTGACTTGTGCAGCTGCAATCCCAGGCATTCTCTGAGAAAGCATAGCTGTGTGGATAGCAGTTTGGCAATTTTAGGAAAAGAACTACATTGGAATACTCATTTAAGAGAAATCATAGGAGGAAAGTCCAACTTTGCCCCTACTCTTTCCTTCTCTATTTATACTCCCACGCTTCACTTTTAATTCACCTCCTGCTTTATAAGCATTAATTAACCATTCTATCCTGCTATGTGAAAACTAAAAAAAACCCCAGCATCTGTTTTATCTGTGAAGTTCTATATCACTTTAAAGTAAAGGACTAGAAACTCAGCCAACTTAGGCCATGGTTAGATTAGCTTTGGAAAGCATCAAGAAATTCCTCACATCCCAGGTGTCCTATATCAGCTAGAAGTCAGTCTAGCCACAATTTGAGAGGTGCTGAAAAGGTTGAAGAACAGCAGTTACGCAGATAACTGGCCACTTCAGCAAAGAATTCTGCTGCAAAGGAGGTAGTAAAATTATACATTTTTCATCACTTCCATTTAGAAATCTTGGATTTCAGAAAGTAGGACTCTTCTTCCAAATCGTTTTGTTGGAGTAAAGGGGAATCAGGAAGCTAGCAGCTCCTGGTCCCTCAAGGTGGTGGCCAGAGACTTCCCGCTTGTCAATTCAGTTCCATATTTAAGCTGCAACACTGGAGATGGATCCAGGGAGAGGGAAATTTCAGGTCTGTCTGCCACCCCAAAGGACTTCCAAGTCAGCATTAGAGGCATTTTGGATAGATGTACCCCCATCATTTGTTTTGTGAGCACGGAAAAAATGATTCTCTTTGGTTTAGTGGCAGAAATAGCTAGGGGTTGAGGACTCACCTAGTGGTAGGTCTGAATTTTAAGGTCCAAGCAATTGAAGGAGGGTACCTAGTTAAACAGAAGACTAAGAAAAAATGAGAAGTAGGTGGGGTAGCATATTTCAGCCATGAAGCCAGAAGAATAACACTGTACCTTGTAGTAACAATGGTCAAACAAAACTTTTTTTTTTTTTTAAAAGAAAAAAAGTGTATGCAAGGTCAATATCCAGTACTTATAGGTGAACTCCCCACCCCATGGCCAATTTCTTTCCCAATTTTGTTACAGAGCTCACCGTGACACTTTTTGTTGGACACCCAGCATAACTTTACAAACCCAAATGATTGGACAAACTTAAAAAGAACCAATTAAAACAAAAACTTAAGTGAATTTAAAAAATACCAGTTTAGAGAAAACATCTTTATTATTAACCAGGTTTTTGCACTGGATTATGTGCCTATTGGCCCAACCTGCTAGATAACATCTACACAATGCTTCTTTCATGTTTCAAGAATTGAAAATAACTGTACAAGGTTAAAGTACAAAAGTACACAAGACAGTGGACACGAAATATCCATGTATGAGTTTACCCCATCTGTTGCTTTGTTTGAAAAGTAAAATTTTGAACTAAAAAATACTGTCCTTCTATAGTTCTGTCAAGTTTAATGGAAGTGGGTATAACCTGATTACAACACTAACACCAGTATCACTGATCTGATATTTACAAAAAAATTGTACTTTTTCAATAAATTAAAGTCAATGCAACACCCATGCAAGCTAGAAGGCTAGCTTTTTGGTGAAGAACAAGGACCCAACATCAGAACAAGAATCTTCCACAAAGTCCCAAACTTTAAAATCACGTCTTTCAAACTGCATCCATTCCTCGCATGGAAGATGTAAACCCCAATCCCATTCCTCTTTGTGTGTGGGTCTGTGATCTTGCCATCTCATACTGGGCATCCAGATTTCTGAATACTTCTTCCTGCTGCTTCAGTGTTTTATAACTTTCTTCATCAACTGAACTACAACCAGCTTCATCCTCACTCTAGAGATCAGACAAAAAGAAATGTTTTAAATGCAATAACTAGCATTTTCATACACTGTACCTGTTTTACAGCTACACAAGATATACTTTTAACTTAAATACTTTGATGTATTTAGAGACTTGGAGTAATTGTCATCAAAAGTATTAAACATGCTCATGAGAACATTCAAATATAATGTGCAATTAATAGAAATAATTATGCAAGTTCCTGTCACGTGATACTCATTACACACAGTCAACATTTTGCTCAACTTATATTTTAAAGGCAGACAAATTAACCTTATTGACATTTGGATGTTACTAGTATGAAGTGAGAGATGAAATCCCATGGAAACTGGAACATTTCTACTTTACCAATCTGGCTATCACTTGAGGGTTGCTTGTAAATTTTTTAATTTCTCATGAATGGTTACAGGGAAAGTACCATCCTAAAATTAATTCAAGCACAAATTTGGAAAATATTAACTAATTCTGCACAGTCCACACCTAGACTATGAAGTGAGCCAAGTTAAAGCATAGTGCTTTTTTCTGTCCCCAGACCAGTTTGTTAACCAAAAACACCAGGAAGCAAATTCAAAAACTTCTGAATTCTCTGAGAAATATTTCTGACTGAAGTCACTAGCATCTAGATTAAGTGCTAGATTAGCACTTAATCTGAATTCAAGATGATCTTGAAACCCTGAATCCCAAGTTTTTAACCATTTTAACAATAGAAATTGGTAATATTAGCCTTAAAATATGCTTTTTTTTTTTTTTTTAAGGATTAAAGTATTCCATGATACAGAAATAGATTTAACCACAAGTATGGAATGCCTTACCTTAATGCCCATTAACTTTCTGAATTTGACATTTTGGTCCTTGTTTCCAAAATTCAGTTTTTCCCATATTTCTGCAGACTGCGATTTATCCTAAAAAAAAAAAATGGAGGACAGATTACATTAAGATTAAAAGCTTTTATAGAAAATTTCCAACAATATCACAACTGAGGTAGTAACAAGCAGATAGAAAGTGCCACTAAGGATCTACCCAGTGGAGTATGGGTGGCAGTGTTCTCCACTGCTTCATGGAAGACCCCTTACTTCGATTTTCATTATAGCATTTGCATTCTTGGCATGGGGAACATCATGAAAGAATTTACTCCCCTCATGTTGTGATATACCAAAACAAGTTCTGACCATCACTTGAACAATTACAATAACTTCCAACAAGCTTCAGTTTGATTAATGAATAATTTCTCCAGACAATGGTTACTGCTCTGTAAAAATAGATGGCCACTGAATAACCTCACCCTGAAGATCTTTGTTACCACAGAGCTAATAGCACAGGCTACCTTAACACAAAGTATGCAAAGTTCTCTCTGAGTTCAGGGAACCCCTGCCAGAGTACATATCAGAGCCTGATATTCCATGGTTTTCTTCAATCCAAAAATGTAACTTATAGTAATGTAGAATGTAAGTGACAACAAGCAACAACATTCATTTTAGTTCAACTTGCGATTGCAGAAAGTAAAACACTTTGAAACTATTAAGTATAATATGCTTCTGATTAAATGATTTCATGAAAATATTAAGAATGGGTGAGAGGGGCAAGAGGAAATTACCCCTTCCTTTTTGCCTTGCCAGAGCATTTTTCGTTTTTTCTCTTGTTCAGCAAACTTCATTGGATTGACTGCTGCTGGGTTATAATAACTAGGTACAGCTATTCCAGTCTCTGCCAGTGCTTTTGCTTGCAATGCTGCCATTTGAGCTGCCATGGCTATCTGAGGAGTGACTTGTGTTCCTGATGCCAAAAGAGCAGCAACATTGATGACAGAACCTCCAGTAGCAGCAGCTGCTGAAGAAAGAAAGAAAGAAAGAATAAAAGAAAATTAAAACTGGAAAGTTTTGAATATTTTCACATACAAGGAATAAGTTACAATTTTAATCTCTAACTCCCTTGATTGGAAACAAATAGGAATATGTCTGGATGAGATGCAAAATGCATGATAGAATAGCTAAAGTTTCCTAAAAATGAGATGTTTCCCAGGGATTTTGGCAAAGCAGCAGTCATTTAAACTGCACTTTGTAATGTAACCACAAGAAGTCATCTAAATTTTGTATTTCAGAGTCAAGGTACTTGGTACTTATCCTATAGTGCCCCCCCGCAAATATTCCCTTGTTCTCTAGCTGCCAATACACAATCCAAGTTACAATTCTTAACTAGTAAGAGAAAAAAAAAGGCCAAGTATTAGATGGTTTGGGAAAACTGTTTAACAAGTAACTCTTACTTTCTCCATAGGTTACTCTGCACGCAGTAACAGTCCATAAAGAATTACCTGCAGCCATCTCCTGTTGTTTCTGCTTTTCAACCATTTCTTTTTCTCTCTGTTCTTGCAATTTCTTTGCTCTTTCCAACCTACAAATAAGTGACATAAGGAATAAATGATTTACACACATTAACATGCAAAAGACTAACAAAAACTGGTATGCTGACATACAAATAGCTGTTTATTGAACTAAAGTCATAGACTGAGCAGGAATTTTTATTATACACATAATAAAGCATCCTGAAATACCGTTTAAAAAGTTTTGGGAAAAAAACATTTAAAAAAAATTTACAAGGAGCAACAAAATGGCACCTCCCCCACTACTAAACATTATAAAACACAAAAAAAGCACAACTATAAACCAGCAATGAATTAATGACCTCAATCCATTTCCATGTGGACGTGCTGTCCAAATCCCAAGATATTATAACTGGTGTAAACTGGCTGGGTCTTCCAGATAAGAGACTTGCATTTGACAAAATGGCACAGGGAATCCCATGCTGTCACACTATTTGTTTTATCCGTAGCTGGCATTAGAAAGTACTTCAGTTCATTCTGTAAGACTGGTTAAGAATTTTTTTTAAGTTGGGAGAAATTAAAAAAAAAAAAAAAA
>JAGPOW010001167.1:24310408-24323337 GCA_030014935.1 Caiman crocodilus | reverse complement strand
AAAAAAAAAAAAAAAAGCAGCAGCCTCCCAACTTACACTAGTTGAACCAAAGTACTGAACTAAAGATTGAGTTACATTTAAGCATGCACAGAGTACTACATAATTCATAAAAGATCAGGAAACCATTCACTCTTTAGTGATGCGTCTAATGCCGGTAATATCCAAATACATATTCTTAAAACATTTCTATTTTAAAAGCAATAAACCAAGCAAATTCTAGAAAAGTGTGATAAATAAAAATAAGTCAGCCTGGGGAAGGATTCTGCATACTTTTAACATTCAAAAAGTAAATTTTCTTTGAGGAAATTCAGCAAAGTACTTTTTGTTAATCAGCTTCTTAGTCTGTAGCTCCAGAAAATGCAGACCAATCTCTAATCTTCAGCTCCTGATCACCATGGGCATTTGTACATATGTATGTGCTGCAGAGTTGGCCGCTTTTAAAAGTGCCCAGTGCCGCACCACATGCATTTGTATAAGTGGCGAAATGCACATCAGCACTGAGAAATGACAGCAGTGCACTTTTGAACTAACACACATCCAAGGTATCTTAGTTCAAAAGCACACCACTGTCATTTCTCAGCACTGACATGCATTTTGCCATTTTTACAAATGCATGCGATGCAATGCCAGGTGCATCAGCTCACATGTGGAGCAGACAAATGTATGTGTATAAATGCCTCATGGTATTTTGCTATACCACTCTAGTCACTCACCACAGCACTTGGGAACAAAGACTGCCTCATTCCTTCAATAAGCACTTGTGGAATCACATTGCCACCCCTCCTTGCCCCCTTCCAACACATTCTTACTTACTTGGGAACTAACTGCAGTGTAATGGCTGACAGATACAGCTCTTCTAAGTTACTGTCTGTTATTTGCACACTACAATTTATAACTGAGCTACCAATCAGAACAAACAAACAGAAGTCAAACATTAATGTAAAGCTCAGTGTCAACAGCAAAACTAAAATCAAGATCAGAGTATTCAACTGAAGTATATTCCTTATTTGTGATGGAATTTCTATGCATGTGCAACAGAAATGTGTTTAACTTTTTTTTGTATTACTTGCTAACAGTCTGGCTTAGCATCATTTAAACAGGGGCAATGGCCCCACCCACTGTTCCTTCCAAAAAGCTCAAAGGGCTGTATTTTTGCCACCCCTTATTTAAACAAAAATAAATGTATTACCTTCTGGCCAGAGCTTCCTGTGCATCCATTGCTGTGTTTCGTCCCCTAAAGGGTGGAGGACTTGGACTCCGGCTATGACTCCTGCTGAACCTTCGTGGTTTTTCAATTCTTTTCTTTCTCTCTCTGTAAATGATCATTTTATGAAAACAGTGAGGCTACATATAACTTAATATTAAATTATCTGAGTCTTTCAGTGTCTCCCCAAAGGTGTGTTCAAGCATTACAGTACTGAAAATGTAATTGGAAGCATCAGTATTATTTATACTGTACACACAACTATGAAATAAATGTACTTCTCAGAGAATCGTAAATTATGGACTACTTGGACAACTAAAAACAGTAATGCTACATGAGCTTTTCTAGCAAGTCCCTGGCCTCCCACTAAATGACATAAATTTCTGATACTATCAAATCTGCTCTAAACAGAGCTTCCCAGACATGCTGAAACAGTGCATCACTACTCCTCCTCCTCCTTCACCATATTATTGATAACCAAATTTTAAGAGATGAAAGTTTCTCACTGCAAGGTTTTTACCAGTGACATTTTACCAAAGAACACTGTATTACTATACAGTAAGTCAGGAATTTTTCAACCTTTTTGCATCATTGTACCCCCAGGCAGCCACATGCAGACCAGTGTACCTCCAGTCACTAAGCAGGTGGGGGTACATCCAGATATGGGGGGTGGTAACAGCTGCCACATGCAAGCTTCCCCTGTCCCCAGCGTCTGGCCAAATGGATGGGTGGCACCTGCTCCATCCCCGACCCCCAGGGGTATGTGGACCTCTGACAACCCCTGCTCTAAGTTACTAAAAAATGCATGGCAAATAGCAAGTTACAGCAAACAGCACCCCACGGTGTTCCTGGACAACAAAGTGAGAAGTAATTTAGGGTGTACAGTGAAAGATGCTTCTGCCAGTTTACTTGTAAGCATTAATACAACTTGCAGAAATGAATGTGACTAGTTGAAGGCAGAGTAGCTATTTCTTCCACATGCTTTTTTCTTTTTTAAGCTGGACTGGCTACAGATAGAAAATGTACAGTGAACTAACACTATTAGAATAACATTACAAAAAGAACATCCCAGTTGATCTTAAAAAAAGGAAGAACACTAGGCAAGATTGTTCTCTCAGTGCAGAAAATTATAGTCCAGGCACTAACTCAGTGAAACTGCAGAGACCTGCATTCCTCAGAATTGATGACTCAGTCCATAACATATTCTAGACACCTAAACACCTTTCACAGTGCCAGGTAGGACAGACTGCCTAGCCTACCTACGTAGTGAAATTCCAGATAAAGGAAGCAAGAAATCCTAAAAACACTGAACTTCTTTATCAGTGCGTTTCAGTCTGGAGTTGGAAGGTGGAATGAAGTGCTATCTGCTTCCCAATTCAGTTCTAAGTCTCAGCAAAACAATGGAGGAACTGCTACAAACTTTTAAATGCCAGAGACTATAAAAGACCAGAAATTTATATGAATGGCAGAAGAGACTCGCCTACAAAGTGAGTTTAAGAGTTTCCCAGCAACTCAGGGTGAAGTAACTACAACTGAGTTGTATCACAGCAAACTCAAACTTCATGAACAGGAGATTTCACCTTGTGCAGTCAGGCTTCCGCATCCTACCCACTCAATTTTAAGTTCTGCTGTAGCTTGGTCCGATAGTCAGCCTTTCAAGACTTCAACTGAACTGGGGTGTTATGTGCATGCTGCTAAGCAAGGTGCTGCCTTTACACTTGATTTGTAAGCGTTAAGTGTTTCTTCTTCCCTTGACTTGTTACTAGTAGTCAAAAAAACTAATACACTATAATCTAAGGCTATACATTTCAAAGCACTATTAGTCTGAAGATAGGTAGAAGGCAGGGCAGTATAACACCTTATAGATGGTTCATCTGATGAAGTAGGCCTTAACTTATGAAAAGCTCACATCTCTGAACAACAGGTACTGCATTGCTCTGCATTTGAAATAGTATTCTCTTAGCAAAAGCTTTGCTAGACTGAAAAACCTCACTTTTTTCCCCCCACAGTTGCTACTGTATTCTTATTCAGATAGTTTAATTTGCTTGCTGAAAACAAAGCCTGTTTTGGAGTTCACATATTGGTGAAAGGGTGGGAATCATTAAAATATAAAAACAAAATTCAAAGTGATGCTGAATAAAGATAAAATAACAATTGTATATGATCTTAGAAAGAAAAAAAGAATCTGTTGAACATTTCCTATATGTTATTAACAGCATCACAACAGTGCCCAGTGTTTCCGATAGGCCATATACCTGTAAATGCTAAATTGCGGTAATACTTAAACAGTCACTATACAGTTTCAAATGATTATCTGAATTACAAAGAAAGAAGAAACCAGAATAGGACAATCACAGGAGACTGAGGAAACAACAGTTTCATATCCAAGATTCACATGCTTATTTTTTCCTCACCTGTTGAGCACCACTCATATTAAATAAAGTCAAACATTCTTGTAAAAAGCATCCACAATCCAGTAAGAAACACTTAAACATGTAATGTATTAAGAACATACAGAATACAGAACTTACCGGCTTCTACTCCTAGTCCTACTTCTGCTTCTAGTCCTATGTCTGTGTCTAGATCTTGATCTAGAACGAGATCTTACACGCCGCTTTCTTTCTCTGCTTCGAGATCGTGACTTTTTTCTGTCACGGCTTCTACTACGATGACGTCTGAAACACATATCCCAAATTCTTACAAATTCTTGAGGGCCTGTTCTGACTTCTACTTAAACCCTTATTGAAAGAGTACATAATAGTTTTGGCTCAGCTATAGCAAACATTTCCCAAAAATAAAAATGACTAGAAAAATTTAAGTGAGGAAAGCAGGCGATGAGAAATAAAACATGAGAGAATATGTATGAGAAAGCCACAAGATCCGTTTAGACCTTTGCATATCATTAAGTAACATTGAATTAATCAGTTATTTACAGAGTATGAATGTCTGGAGTAGCTCAAAGAACTGAGCGCATCAGAACAATACAGGAGTCCTACGTTTCAGCAATATCTCCCAAAACTTCAGTTCTTAATAAACGAAAGGTAGGAACTTTAAGGGCCACGTATAGAAAAAAAGAACGTTGACATAAGGAGGAGAACATGTACAAGGGAACATTTATAAAATAGATATTCAGTTTACTAGTTTGCATTTGGATTAATTTTAGATACCGTGACTATCAAGCCTTAGGCCAAGTAAACAAAGAAAAAAAAAATCTCGACTAACACTGCATGCAGTACACAGTGTGCAATCTTGCCACTGTGGCTTTAGCAATACACAAAATCTTTTTTAAATTGCAGACAATTTATTTGAATATGGAAAAATCTAAAACAAAAATAGTCTATTTTTGACAACACAATTAGAAAAAGAACAATTGTTGAATATAGATACCTTACCTTTCACGAGACCTGGATCTTGAATGACTTCTACCTCTCGATGATTTTCTGTCTTTGCGCTTATGTCTGTCCTCACCATTTTCTGATGAATTTAGGCTCTCTCTCCCCTTGTCAGAAGAATGTTCTTTGTCATTATGGTCCTCAGATTTGTGTTTCTTGGAGGACTTCTCTTTGGACTCGTGTCTTCTTGCCTGTTTTAAGAAGAAGTTGGTTCTTTCAGGAAAATAGTGCAACAAAGAGAGTTAGTATGGGTATCAGAAGATAAAAATGATATGTTGTGATGCAACATTAGTAACCTTAGGAGCGTGCCTCAAGAATGATGGCTATTTTACTTAACACCGCCAACTACCTAATGTTGCAGATGCACACTATCATTTTTAAAACATGTTTTTGGCCCCCCACTTTCTAAACTATCTTTAAGACTCCCATGAGAGCACTGTTACACTGTTTCCTGATACAAGTTCACAATACTGCAATGAAAACGGTAACCATTTTCGGGTACTAGTTACTCCATCTATCCTGGAGCAGCAATAAAAAGTATCTAACATGTTCCTGTCTCTACAAGTTATCTATTACATGTACAGACACACATATATGCATAATAATGTGTCTAGAGCCATACCATTTTACACAAGCTTTTTTAAATCCATACGTATAACCATCATAAATTAAGTAGTATCACCGATTCAAACTAAGATATTAAAACTTTCCCATTAAAAAAGTGTTTATAAAAACATATAAGGTTGACTTCCTTGTTTTCCATTCTTAAAACATTCAAGCTTCACTTTGAGATCTCACACTTCAAATTTAATTAAAATGATACCCTGTTATGCTGTACTGCAATTTTTTCCTGCGGTGCCTTTTTGTTAAAAGCAGACTCATTCCTTTTATAGCTGCAGTGCCTGGAATACTCTGCAAGGTCAGTTTTTATTTTTGCCTAGGCTTTCCAAGGAACCTAAGTTATGACATCAACAGCTCTTCTTAATAGATCCAATTCATTTTGTACAGTTTCTTGTTTGAACTACTGCAGACCATTTAAGTCTTGGTTTCCACAAAAGGAGTTAAAAAACAACATAATAAATATGAAATGTTGGTTCCCCAGTGGGAGCTAGTGGTCCTTGCTACTACTGCAACCCAGCCTTGTGACCCGTCTGGGGGCAGGGAGAAATGAAGGGCAG
Organism: Caiman crocodilus; assembly: GCA_030014935.1. Classification (NCBI taxonomy): domain Eukaryota; kingdom Metazoa; phylum Chordata; order Crocodylia; family Alligatoridae; genus Caiman; species Caiman crocodilus. The sequence goes on along the minus strand of JAGPOW010001167.1, from coordinate 24,317,563 downwards.
CAAACAAGATGGCAGCTGCCCCCTTGTCTCTCCTCCCCCTGCTAAGGCCATTCTGCCAATCAGTGCCTAGGAGAGCTGAAGTACAGCCAGGAAATATCTGTGGAATTTATTTATGCCATGACTAACCTGTGAAAATTGTTTAGTTTCTCCATGATTTAAGTAGACCTCTAAACAAAATACAGCAAGCCTATGTATGTGCCAGCAGTTTAGAATCCAGGTTCATCTAGATCTGCCCTGATCTAATGTTGTATATTTAAGCACCCCTCCCACAACCACCAAATTATTAGTTAAGACACAAGTCTGATAGAGATTGGGCATAATTAGAAAGGACCAAGTTTTTAACATTCTCTCAACCAAATCTCTCCAACTAAACTTAGGCTGGTATATTTTATATTCCAGACATATACAAGAGGGTCCTTCTCATAATTTTGTACATGTCTAATGTTAAAGACAGACATGTCTTTTTTGCATTTTTCCTCAGCAAGCAATTTTTCCTTTAATTCACTAAACAACTAGTGAAATCTGATACAGGCATGCAATTAAGTCAACAGCTGTTTGTTTTTAGATGTTTGCTACCTACAGGAATTAATTTCAAAGCATGCAATTTAAGAAAAATATTTTAACCTACATTCAAAGAAGCTTTAGCCTTGGGCCATTCAAGTTTTAAAAAATTGCAAATTCAAGTGAAAAAAATGAAATAAAGAAAAGCATTCAACAAGATTCTAACAAGTTATTTTTCACTCAATTAAAAAGATGTAAAAGTTTCACTTAGACCTAATATGGCAAAACACCGCAATAGTTAAAGTGAAAGAAAACTTTCTGAACCTAAGAATGAGAGTTTCTTTTTGATCAGTCTTCTAGACACACACTTAGTAATAAACACCATTATATCCCATAAAGGATTTAAGATATTTTTAAGGGAAATGAGAGTTTGAATGACTAATAGTTACCTTATCATGAAGTAGGCTTATATTTTTGCTATCTGAGTCTGCAGCGTCTTCAGTTCAGTCTCTTCGCGCATTAGCACGCTGAGTATGATTTATTATAGAAATGTTATCATGTGATCTAAACAATATAGTCAATTTTACAAAAACTCTCCTACATCATTTTTTTTTAACAGAGCTTCCATTGGAATGAGGAAAGGAGAAGTTCCAGACCCACATTACAAGTTTTACGAGTTCCCCATCTACCCAACCTGTTCTTGCCCCACATAACTTAGCCTCTCTTCTGGCTATTTCTGCTGCTCCTTGCTTGTTTGATCTCTTCTCCGGTGCGTAAGCCAGTTATCTCCAATGTATCATTGTTGATGCCTTTTTCTCATTCCCCTTGCCCTAAGGTTATTTTTCTTATTTTATTTTTTTTTTTGGAATTTTACTTGTTTCTTTTTAAAAGAATTGTTCTCAGGTAGATGGGTGTGTAACACAGAAGTCCTGAGCAGTGGTAAGGCATCAGAAGACCAAAGGCCTTTGGTTAATGGAAGCTCTGCGAGACAGACAGTCACCAAGAATACCAACTATATTTCTCCATATGAAAAGCTCATTTTGCTGTTTCCACAAAAAGAAAACTAAAGTTACTAGATTCTGAATGTACTTTTCCTATTAACTATTACCTTCTTGTCAAAATGATGGCTTCAATCATGCTTCGCTAGGACAGGTACTCCATGCCCATTTAAGTTTATGAGCTGCAATTTTTTGTACTTACCATTAAGTCACTTTTATATAAAAGTTTACACATGTGCAATATTACAAGATACTTTTAAAGAAGTATTGTACAATTACCTAAGCACTACAAAGTGTTAATTACCTCTTTGCTTCTGCTTCGACTTCTGTGTTTTCTTCCTTCATTATCTGAGAAAGAAAATATTTGTTATTAATCAGATAACTATGAATCCTTAAAGACTATACTGGTCTAGTATTGTTCAAATGAATTTAAGCTGCATCTATTTATTGCACTTCTTCCCCCACCTCCATGCCAGGTCAAGAACAAAAGGTTAAAGATACATACTTTTAAAACATCATTGTTATGCTAGCAATCTACTAGATTAGAGAACTTATTTTTTCATTACTACTTCTTCTTTACATTTTATTCAACTCTAATGGGGAGAGACTAGCTTGTTTCACACTTTCATACCTACATATTGGAAATAACTCTTTAAATGTTGGATAGAAACCACATGGGGGAAAAAAGTGGAATAACCCACATGTGCCCAATTAAAACAAATATATATATTAGATTTCCTAATTATTTATGCTATTTTGTGCATCACCAAAAGAGAAATACCAACCAATCACCTAGAAATTTTTTTGTTGAAGCACATGTAATATTAAAATTTGCAGTTTTAATAGAACAACAAAAAAAAAAAGAATGGACTTTAAAATTACTTTAGATTCAATATAAGCTTAATTCTAAACTTCCCAATCTGGCACCATACAAGAGCAACTTTCCCCAAAACTATATTAAGGGAGATTCAGGTTCTGCAAGGATGGATGTGTTTTTATGCTTTTTCTTTTACAGTATTTTCAAATGATGTATTCTATTATAAGAAATAAAATACAAAGTTATAACTAATTAACTGCCTTTGCTTCTACAGGATTTGCACAGTATCACCAGGATGAAGTTCACACGTTTTTGCTAGAATCCACCAAGAACTGGCACAGGAAAGTTAGCTTGCCTTACTTGAATACTTTTGTGTTACCCAGTTATAACAACATATTATCTCAAAGTCTGAAGACTGGGATACCTGCCATATGATAGGATTGTGCAGTCCACTGTAATTAAAACTGGTCCAATTACAGCAACCTTCTTTAGCAGTGAACCATACCTGATTTTCGTTTTCTTTCCCTTGATCGTGAACGTGATCTTGAATAATGATGTTTTGAGGTTCTAGGAGAATTAGATGTGTCTGACTGTTCCTTTTTCTTCTCTCTCTCTGGAGATGACTTTTCTGCAGCTATTCCATCTCGTTCAGTATCACTACCCTAGACGGGCAGAAGAAAATATTATAAACTTTAAGTAGAGAAATCTCTTTGGTTCTAAAAGAATCATATGCAGTGCTAGCACTGAAGAATGATTTCTTCATGCAGTCATAGAAGCAGGGTTGGAAGGGACCTTGTAGATCTTCAAGTCCGACCCCCTGCCTGGGCAGGAACAAAACTGGGCTCAAATGACCCCATCCAGGTAGGCATTTCTTTTCACCATAGCACTCTTTTCATGACTAAATAAATATCTTTTTAAAAATAATAACATTTTTAAATATCCTAAAATATTCTAAGGTAACATTATATGAATAGAATTTTGCCTCATTGACATTTGTATGCTAATTATATAGTGAAAGACTAGCTTATCAAGAGCTGTTACAAACTAACACCCAGAACTGAATTAATAGTTTCACCCCAAACTAGCTCATCTGTAAAACAAAAAAAAGCCCACCCAACTCATCTGTAAAAGCAGAATTTACCATTTTCAGGTTTTTGAGGTTTTTTTTTTAAATTTCAGTTATAAAAATGCAGTGTGAAACGAAGTCTACCATGCCAACTTTATGGCCTTGTCTCCAAATAGTGTCTATGTATTCAAATACTATTTATGTAAGTTCATATTTCAAAAGTTACTGCTCACGGATAATGCTGTCCACACATGGCAGCCTAAATGACATTACAGGTTAGGGTATTATAGCTAGGACACAGCTGTACAATGTTCAATTAATGGCAAGACAGGAATCAAGCACACAGTTATTACTCGTTTTTTGTGATAACTTTGTGGTTTATTCTTTGTTTTATGGCACCCTTAATTGCTGAGGGCTCTCGGCCACTGGAGTGCATGGTGTACCTCTGCAGCTGGGAACCCAGATCAGCTGATAAGACTCCCAGCCATGGGAGCTTGCTGCTTGCCACTGGTGCAGGGGGATCACAATCCCAGGCTCCCTCTGCACCAACAGTAAGGCACAATGGGATCAGAGGCGGGACTTCACCATCATGCCTCCTGCCCAGTACCTGTGGCATGGCAAGAAGCATGATTGTGGGGATTTTGCATCAGATCCTATCGTGCCTTTACCTGCACAACTGCCAGGGGTCTTAAAGTCCTCCAAGCTGTCCTACTATAACTGTCAATCTTATAGCAGCATTATTAAAATGTAATGGTTAAGAAACAGAAGTTGGCAAGAATAGCACAGTTTAGATCTAGAAGCACTGTCTCAATGATCACCTTAATAAATCTGATAAGACTGCAAGGCCACACTTTCCCTCATCCTCTCTTAATTTTATTGTTAATCCCGCAAACACATCCTGGTGGTATATATTTAAAAAAAAAAAAAAAAAAAAAATCAAACTGACCTCTCTTCTCACAGTTGACCATCATGTAAAACATTTTTTATAACGACAGATTATGCTGTTACTGACCCTTTGCAATATCATTGGTTTCTGTGGCTTTGAACGGATGAATTGAGAACATACGCAACACCAAAGACAAATGAGTTAGTTGCGCGTTTCATTAAAGGGCATAATTTGGCTTGCAAAAATGTTCCTCATGAAAGGAAGAATAATTAGACTGAGGACAGAGGAAGTTAGAAAAAACATTTTTAACTTGCAAACTGAGAAAACAGACATGGAAATCAATAAGATGATAAATAAAGCACATCAGTTTTTGTTTTCTTTTTAAGGTTTCAATCTCTGGATAGAAAAATATTTTTAAGAAGGGTTAGCTGTTCTGACTAACCATTAGAAATGTTGTTATTTTGGGTACATGATGGATTTTCTAGAATAGTCCTGTAACTACAGCCATCTCTCCTAATATTCACATTTCACTTGTTACCATTCATCCCACCCAGGCTGCTAATTTTTTTGTACCACTTTTCCTTCCATAGTGGATGCTCAGCACAATTCTAGTAACTAGGCCTGAAGTGAGAAGTAAGGCAAAGGGGTCATTATTTTTAAACCATCATGGTAACAGTAATACCAAGCTCTTAACGCAGAACTTATGGTAACCATGAGGTAGATTCTGCGCTTGCAACATACTGGTGGTAATTGTTCTTTTTTGTACAGGGATGCAAACATGCAGAAATCATATATACGAAACTATTAACAAGAAATGCCATCTAGGTATTGTCTACACTGGGGCGGGTAATTATTTTGGGCGGAGGGCCACTTACTGAGTTTTGGCAAGCCATTGAAGGCTGCATGATAGGCAGCCAGGGGCAGAAAAATACTAATTTTCTAAATCAGATAAGTGACAGAAATCAGAACTAAAAGTGAGTGCTCCCAATATTTATCATCCTACCAGTCCCAGTTATCACTGACATTCCACAACTCCAAAGTTAATTTCTCCACTTCATTCTTATCCGCCCCCCTACCGCTATTGCCAAGACACCAGTCATGCGAGATGTTTCAACACAGGTACAGATGGTTTCAAAGAGAATTTTACATCCCATTTCTTTAACATGGGAGGTGATTTAAAATCCCATTTCCTTCAGATAGGAGGGCAAAGGGCTGAAACGCAGGCAGTTTTAATTAGCTGTCTTTTTTGGTATCAATAAGCAGTGGCCAGTAGAAAGTGAACCTGCCGCACCAATTTCCAACTCATTACAGCCTTACTACGACATCATTCCTCATTACTATCTAGCCAGGCTGCAACAAAGACTCTTCTATACTATGCAGAAAGGTTCAAACCCAGAAACAAAACACGCACCTACTTATAACTACATACAACGAAGACAAATAAATGGGACTATTCACACTAGGCAAGGTATGTGCCAAGACCAGGGTTGAATTGCAAGTCCTCCACCTATTAACAAGGAACACAATTCGCTCCGGGTCAGTCATCAAGTCATTTACTAGGTCAGACCCTGGGTCTGTGTTGCCCAATGTCCTGTCGCGCAGCAGGTGCTGTCTGGGGGCTCTGCTCATTGTCCCCCCCATTGCAGACCATCACTCCTACCCCCATTTTGCCTGTCCTTTGCCCTAATAAATCAGCTCTTTCCTCAGTGGACTCCCTTTCTAAGGGAGCTTACAGGTGTTCGTGGTGGACAGCAGCCAAATAACAAACAGGCCAGCTGCTGAAAAAGGAGAGTGAACCGAGCCTAACCACAGGCTTTCCGCACTCCCCCTCACCCTTGCAGCCTCCAGCGTTCAAGGAATAGGAAATTTCAATTCGGAGACTGAGCCCCTTCCCCGTGCACTCCCAGACACCAACTCCCGTTCCCCAGGAGCATGCCCAACCTCTCTGACTTGTGACACCATCGCACCTGGGAGCGACCGGTCCCACAGTCCGATTCCACCTCCCTAGCGTCAGTTTTAAACTTACTACCAACTCCTTTCACGTCGCGAGCTAGGGGGCTGCCCTCAGAAATGCTGCGTGCGTGCGTCCCGTTTTTGGCGAGTGCGTTTCCTTCGGGGCACTCGGCGGCCCCTTCCCCAGGTCTCTGCTCGGAAACGGCTTTGCTTTTCGAAAAGGGGCAATTACAAGAGCGATGCAATGGCACGCGCTACCCTTTGTCCCAGCTCTGCTGGACGGCTGCCTCCGTCCGCGAGCGCCCGCTTTCAATGGGGAACTGGGGAGAGCAAGCGTCTCCCTCCCCGCTGAGCGGTGCAGGGGAGTCTCCCCGCATGGAGAAGCAGGGTGAGGGGGCACGAGAGGGGGCCCCCCCACTCTTCTACCGGGACAGAAACTTCTGGAACAGGGCCGCGGGGAGTGGGGTGGGGCGGAGCGGCCCACCCGCCCCTCGGGCCCCATCATGGCGCCGGCTCTGAGGGGAGGCGGCGGGCGCCATTTTGTGCCGCCGCGCACACGGCTTCCCCCAGCCCGCCCGCCCGGCCCGCGGCTCCCGGCCGCCCGTCCCGCAGGGGCCGCCCCACGTACCGCCATGTCCTCCCCCCGCGCCGGGGGGCCGCGCTCCCCCACGTCGGCTCCTAGCGGGGGCTCGGGCTCGGCGGGCGGCTGCGGCTCGGTCGCTGCCTGGCTGTAGAGCCGGCCCCGCCCGCTGGCTCCTCGAGTTCCCGGATGGAACAATGGCGCCGGTGCAGTGAGGAGCCGAGAGCACAGGGAGGGGCCGGGGTGCATTCTGGGGCGGCGGGAGGAGCGTGTTGCCTCGGCAACGGCGGCCAAGCCGGGGTGGGAGGTGACGAGCGGCGCGCGCACGTCGTCCCGCGCAGTCAGTTTGAGGTC
>JAGPOW010001167.1:24290388-24310308 GCA_030014935.1 Caiman crocodilus | reverse complement strand
GGGGGGGAGGTTCCCGCCAATTTGAACCCGAGCGGGGTCTGAGGTGAGGGCGGCACCCGAGGTCGAGTACATCCCCGTCTCTTGAAACCCCGTCTTCTCCTCCCGCCTGTCTCCGCACGCACTTGCCGATCCAGGGACGTGACTCCGCTGACCTGGTGCTGGCCCGCGGTGCAGGGGTGGATCTGGGGTCAACCCGCACATCCCTCAGGTTGATGAGGGATGAGAGGCCTGGAAAGCGAGACTTACGAGGGAAGACGGAGAGAATTTGCATGGTGTAGTCTGGAGACGGGAAAACTGGGAGAGCGAGATTGATACCAACCTTTGAAGGGCAGGAACAGAGGGGATGGGGACAGGACTAGGGACAGCGTCAAGCTTCAGTGGAGGAAATGGAGGTTGGAGATGAGGAGGAGCTGTCTGACGATTTAGCACGGCCCAGGGACACTCCATCCTTGGATGTTTTCAAGGGCAGGTTAGACAGGCCCCTGGCTGGGATGGTTTAGTCAGGGGTGATCGTGCCTCAATGACCCGGCGAGGTCCCCTCCAGCCCTGCTCTTGTGTGGTCCCAGACTTGGCACGTTGCTTTACTGCTGTTTTGCTCCATTTTCTCTCCTAGATAAAACATTCAACATGTGGAACGAGATTGATCTTCTCATAAACGACGACACGGGAAGTGGACGACTGAGCATAGGTTCAGGACAAGAATGTGGAACTGCTTTGTACCAAGTGGATACACTCGTTAAAATAACGTCTTCCGACAAGGTATCGGAGGTATTGTCTTATTGTGCTGAAGCTTATTTCAGGCTTTTTGTAAAACGGGTACGTTCTGTTTGCTTTCTTTTGGCTAGTAGGGTATTACCAGTTGTGTGTTTAGATAGTGTTTGAAACACCGTTGTTGTTTTTTTAAGGTTCTTTAGTTACTTATGCTTCATAACTCTTTGTTTCTAAGGTCTTGGTTAATCCAACATTGCATGCAGTCAACTCAGCTGATGGCTGTATTATCGTGGCTGACAGATCAGTGGCACTTCTTGACAGCATTTGCCAGTCTCTTCAAATGCACATTCAGTTTGGTAAGTTTATTGCTTGCAACTTAAACTGTAAATAAAAATAGGCTTTGGATTCAGTTACAATGTGCGAAGACAATAAGGCCGTATGTTTAATTGTTGGAAATAAAGCAAGTGTGATGCCTACCAATGTTTCCTGGTATAAGAAAGCATTTGGACATAATAACTTTGTAAACAATACTAAATCTATTCTGATTCTTTGCTTCTCAAATGGCAGTGGCAGCTGTTTAACTTGTTAAAAAAAGGAAGTAGTGCTTGCACCCTTCACAGAATGGAGGTTGTTAATAATGAACATTTTTAGCATGTGCATGGCAAATATCTAACTGCTGTTCACATAAGGAGGGTAGACCTACATTATCCAACAGTATTGCTTTTAGATGACAAAATTCCTATTAACACCAAAGTTAAACAAAAACATGGCAAATTGAAACTGTACTTTGTCAATTTTATATGGACAGCCCTTCATGCAAATAGCATTGAGGAGGAGTTTTAGAACCCAGCCTGTGGTAGCCTCAAGACTGGTTTCTTCGTCCCACTAGCAAATTGCTATATTTGTGTTTTTAAAGTTACACTAAGGGCTCTTAAAATATATTGAAATGCTAGGAAGGAACACACTTCTATTCAATAAATACTTCTGAAAGAATGTGGGAAACTTCCCTAGCAACTTATTTATATTTGCACTCCACTGCTGGTAATAACATAATATTTGCTTAACTTTTCAGACACTAATGTGGATGTCGTTGGTTTGTGCCAACAAGGACAGTTTCTTGTAGTGGGTGAGAGGAGTGGCAACCTGCATCTTATTCACGTCCCATCACAGCAAACCTTGCTAACAAAAGTAAGAGACATATTGTTCCATTTCATATTTGTTGAAATCCATTTTTTTTTTTATTGTTGCTTGTTTTACATTTTATAAAAATGAATAAATATTGGCGGACTGTGTTTCTCAAAAGTGGTTTGTTTGTTTTCATTTTCTTTGATTAAGATGGCAGATTATGCAGGAACAACAACTGTCCCTACAGTTCCTGTAAGCTGAAAACAATCTATTCTAAACTATATTTAAAAAAAAAAAAAACTGTGCAAGGGAAAACATTTGTGCAAGGAGATGCCAGACTGAGCTCTAATATTTGTGTAACTAATCCTGTGTTTAAAAAAAAAAATACAAAAATGATGCAGAATTTCTGGGACAAAAACCCCTAAGTTTTCAGTCTTAAGTTATGTGCTCGTTTTAGTAACCATGAAATAATATGTTTTATATTAACTTTCTTTTTAGGTTTTGGCTCAGGAATCTTCAAATGAAAAGATGTATTTAAATCTGATTATAGAAAAAGACAAGGCAGAACCAGGTAAGCATTCTCCTAATTTAAGAAGCATTATATTGTCTTGTTTTTTTAGAACAACCTGATTCTACACCACTTTACCACCAAAAGGCTTCCACAAGAAGTAACCAGGTTTTATTTATAATAAAAGGAGGCTTTTAATGACCTCCCTCAATCAAGCACCCCTTCATGGGTGTCATAGCCCAAGTGTCCACTCCTCTAGTGCTGACCCCTCAGACTGATTGGGGCTTTGCACAGGAGTTCTGAAAATACAGTTGCTCTTCACTGAACAGATTGAGGACAAGGAAGGCAGATAGTAGACAAACTCACTAGACTTCCACAGGATGGCTAGATTAGAAGGAGAGGTACTGTATTCAGAAGCTTGGGTTTTTTTTCTAAACTATCACAAAGAAAATGTTCTCACTGCCTCATTGGGCTGCTAATAAGTCTCTAGGACGTAACAGCTCTTGCCCTTTAAAACCTTCCAGTCCATACAACTCTCTAATATGCCTTGTCAGTTCAGTAAAACAACCTACTTGGGGATTTGTTGCTTAGTTACCATCCATCCAAGGTTCAGATATGAAAAGCTGGTTTGCTCTGAGTGGCAGCTGTGTCTTTGGATTTTTAGTCCAAGATGGAAATAAAGTAGAGAGGTAAAGAGTAATCTTACAATAAAAATGGAATCTGCAGTCTGACACGGATATGTGCAAGATTCTTAAGCTTTCTGTATGTCCCTATATTATCACTGCACGTTTGTTTTGTTTTTAAGTGATAGAGCTACTATAAAATTATTTTGGACTAAATTGGTTCCTAATGTCCCATTTTACAAATGGGATATTTGTTTTCCACTCTTAGCAATTGAAATTGGTGTGTTTGTGTCCTTTTCTAGGTGTCTACCATATGTTCATTCTCACAAGTAATGGCTGCTTTTGCATTATGTGTCTCCCTCTTGCAAAAACTCAGGAAGGTAAGAGGATACATAAGTCAGGAAATTCATTTTAAACATAAGTGATATTAATCGATCATAACTAAAAAGACCCTTGTCTACTGCTTTCTGTACTCATTAAGGGGCCAGTCCTGAGACAGGCAGAGCAGTTTCAACCCACAAACTACTTACATGTATGTTCCCATCAATACTTATGTTTCTTCTGGAGAGAATTGCATGTTATAGGAACAGAATGCCAAATCATAGTATCATTATCATACTGAAGAATATGAGAGATTGCTTAAATGGAACATCCAACAGCACAGGATGAGCCTGAGCTTCATTTCAACTCAATTTTCTCAAATTGCATACTATAACCAGTAGAAATATATATGAACTCTCATTTAAAATGGTTAGAATGTTTTCAGAATTGTCAGCTTGGCAGTGCAGCTATCCAATGTGATTCTCTTTTTTTTTGGAAAATTATTAAGATGTATTATTTTGGGGGTTTTTACATTGTATTTTCCCCTAATTTTTGTAGCTATTGACAAGATGGACATGATTACAGCAAAGAAGGTAAGTAGCAGTGTCCACCCATCTACTTTGTCTTACAGATTTATTGTTTCTAGTAAGCCTTGGATCTATATAGTTTAGGGGTGTGGAAAATCCAGCCTTTGGGTTGGATCTGGCCCACCAGGCCATTCTATCCGGCCTACAGGACCCCCTAAAAAATTTAGAAAACTGTTATCTGCCTATGGCTGGCTGTGTAAGCTGATGAGGCACCAGGGGTGCCAGGACCCAGCAGTAACAGCAGTAAGACTTGCTTGGCCTCACCTCTGGGCTAGCCTGGTGACCCTGGGGCTGTTCCCTCACCCTCCCTCTGTCCATGAATGCAAACTCAGATAAGAACTGGGGCAGCTGGGAACCACGTTCTGTCAAACCAGCAGGCGGGCAGGCGAGGGGGTAGGGAGAAGTGGTATGTGCAGTCCTGGGGCTTGTTGGGACTGTGCACCACTGAGGGTTTTCCTGCTACGGGCCATGAGCACCCCAAGGCCTCGCTGCCTGCTGCTGCCACTGATGACAGAGGCTGTTTGAAATGAGGAAGGGGGATGTGTGTGTTGGGGGGGTCCCACACACACACACCCCACCATACTTGTGTACTAACACCCCCTCCTTGCACCACCATGCATACCCCACACCCTCTCACCCCACACACTCACAGCACCTCATGAACCCCATACCCATACACACACAACCCCACACACCAACACCCTGTCCACCTCTGCAAACTCCACACACATCCACAAACACACCTGCAGCCCCCCATAAACCTATACCTACCTACCCCACAATATACAAAAGTAAGACTTGATTTTAAGCTATTATGCAATCACTTGTGTTCTGTGTACCCTACACAAAGGCACGTAAATCAAGAGAAAAATATTTTTTGAAATCAAATTAATGAATGTAATAGTAGATGTTTGATATTTTTTTTAGAATGTAATTGGCTTTTTTTCAGGTTCCGAGATGGCAAACTACCTTGCCAAAAGGAGTACTTCTGGGGGCAAGGTGAGGGACTTCCAGTCCCAAGATGATGACTGGGGGCAGGGCATGTGTCAAGCGGCGGGCTTACACGTGGCCCTTGACAGTTTGCCAAAACTCATTAAGCGGCCCTCCAGTCGAAATAATTGTCTGTGCCTGATATAGCTGGATCAACAAAACTCTATTTTGTTGATTTTTGGAGAAATAAAAAGAATCTCCCAAGTTATACCACCAGTTTAACCCACTTTTCTTTTTATGTTAAGGTCTTCAGCTTTTACATTTTAACTAAGCTTCGTTTTATTAGTAACTTTTTTCATTTTTCCAGTTACAAGGCGAGATCAAGACAGCTTTTATTTCTACAAAAGAGTATCATGCCTTTGGTTGTCTAAATTTTATAATTGGTGATTCAAAGGATAACATCCAGCTGATAATTGGGGTAAATATATTCACTTTAGTCTCAGCTTTTTTACTTAGAGAAACCACTTAAGTGGTTACTCTTAAGAATGTGTATAGCCCACAGATTTCAAGGAAACTGAGCAAAGGGTCAAAATGATCCACATACTGAAGTACCTTGTTGTTTGGATTTAGAGTGGTTCCATAGAATATAGTTTCTACGAGGTTAATATCAAACCTATTGAATACCATGTAGATTTTTTCTGAGGTCAGTGTGCTTTGATGTGGGCATTCTGTCCTCCTTGGATGCAAGGTGGATGTTTGTTGCATGGTTTTGGAAGAACCAAAAATGTCCTTAAGAAGACGAGTATTTTTTATGTTGAGATTAGTCTGTTCTTGAAAACAGCTATCTCGATCTTTGAAATGTAATTATTCTACATAAAAAGACTGTGTACATGATCCACCAGACTTGCAACTTTCCCAAAGCCTTTGTATATTAAAGGTCAATTAGTGAGACAAACATTTCAGATACCACAGTTTCTAACATATACTTCGCTTTTTCTTTTATTAATAGGGCAAAGGTAATTATGTACTCTCCAGATGGGAGGTAGACACTACTGAAAGGCTGGTTTCTGTTCAGAGTTTTGCTGATTCAAGCATAATTAAAGGTAAAATCATATATTTGTTTGGCAAAAAATAATCATACGATTGTAGGAACTTAAATAAAAATGTTTCATGATACTAAATATACTGCCTGACCCAAATTTATGCTTCGAAGTTGTTAAGATTTTCAGACAGCCTTTTTGCTATAAAGAATGGCAAGAGATATAGTCTACAACTGGGTCTCCAAGCTTTAGAATTGAATCCACCTTTTCTGTCTTTTAACTTGATTTCAAATATTTATGTTTAGCTGGGAAATGAGTGGGTGATTTTTGTCCAGCTATGTCATTTTTCTCCTTACAGACTTGATCTATTAAGTGCTAAGCACTTCAGTTTGATCCAGTAAAACACTTAGGCATATGTTTACCTTTACACATGTAAATATTTTAATTGAAATTAAAAGATTAACAGGCTTATTTAGATGGGCAATGTTAAGCACATGCTTGTGTGTGTTCAGGATAAAGGGAATTGTGCAACTAGGATGACTGATGGTTTATGATGTGTTTTAAAAATTCCAAACAGTTTTAAAGGGGTTTCTATAAAATAGTTGCTATTCAAACACATTATCCATAGAAAAATATTTCAATGTGTATAGAATACTCATTTGTTTGTTTTTTCTAGATGCAACAAAATTTCAAGTTCTAGACAACTTATTGTTTGTTTTGGATAGTGAGGCAAGTATCATTTCATTGATGTTTGTTTGTTTTAAATTACTTTTACAATGGCTTAGCAATTCTATTTAAAACAGTAAAATTATTTTTAGCAGAATGTTTTGTTTTTTTAATAAACTAAAAAAGGTGCCCCTCTTTGATCTTAAGCTCATTAGAAATACTTTTAGATACAGAACATGTATGTACTGTGCTATACATACATGGGTTTCGTTGTCAACCCATCAAAAAAAAAGTCTTAATTTTGTCAGGAAAATACAAAGTGAGTAACTGAAATGTTTTTGTTCTCTTCTAGAACGTTTTGAGCATGTGGGATGTTTATTCTCTTACGTTGATTTGGGATTGGCCTTCAATTCATATTCAAGAATTTCTTCTAACTACAGAATCAGATTCTTCCTCAGTCACGCGGTAAATGAAGAATTATAATATCACTTTTTGACATGATAAAGTGGGGAGGGGTCTGTCAGTGCTGGAACAGTCCAACACTCATGTGGCTGGCTCCCAGTGGCATTGCCTTCTAGGAAGGACTAACACTCCATATAGCTTGTTCAGGTTCTGGACCCAGCACATAAGCATCAGGAAACTTGAAGACCTGAACAGTGTCTTAAAACAGGTTTTATTTGGTCTCTCCCTGTATTCCAGTGAGTCTTTTCAGGGTCCAGAACTAAAATTCAGGTCTAAGCATCCTAATCAATGGCCCACTGATAAAAACCGCGAGGCCTTCTTCTTGGTGACTTTCCCTCTCTTTGCGCTTTCATTGATATTAAGAAGTTCAAATTTCTTCCCCAGGGTAGAAACATCTTTTTGGCAGCACTTCTATTCTTCTAAATAAAGGGCTAAAACGTTGCTCTCAAGACTGAGATTATATTAATACTAGAATTTATGTTGTAATTTTTTTCAAGTAGATAGGTAAATGGTATCTTCATTATGAAGATAGAGAAACAGGCAGAGATAAATTAATTGGTTAAAACTACAGGAATTGATGACAAGGCAAAAATCTGGGATGCAAGAATTGTGGCTCTTACTCTAGACTAGTGCTAGTCTTTCAAAGTCACTGTTGTATACAGTGAGAAGCATTACAAGTTTGGAAATTTCACTTTTATCCTGTGCATGCAACAGTGTTGTTTTAAAACCATATATTGTAGGACTTAAACTATCAACATTTTCATAGAAGACCTAAGTTTTTTGTTCCATTTTCTTTTTCAACAAAAGGATACTGAACTGATCTTTAAACTTGAACGTTTCATAATCTGAAATAAGATTCATGCAACTATTTTGGCTTTTTTTTCCCTTCTCTTTAGACAAGGGATTGCTGACCTTAAACTAATAACTTTGACAATACCTGATAACAAACAGGTACGATTTTTCTGTATTCTGTTCTGTCTTGTCTTGTTTTTTCATTGCTGTGCAATCGAAATACATCTGACGGTATGTGTAGCCAAATGCTACTTCTAGTAGAATTCTTATTCAAATCCCAGGTGGTATAAAAGGCAACAGTACCAGCATTTGTTTGTTTTTTGCTTTCCATTAATTGCCTACTTGGAACAGTCATTGGGAAAAGAATGTTGTGTTGAACTTGCTAGACAGTCATTTAAAACAGTATTATAAATGTATGTGGCATGTGCAAAACAGTATTCTAAACCAGCAGATTCTTAACTTTCTCAAATTGTTTGCATAGGAGTTTGGGACTTAAAGTCCTGAAGAGATTCTTTACTTAGAGAATTGGAGTATCTGTAGAGACAATCTAAAAAGAGTCCTGCAGATAATATTGTAGGGGTCTGTGCATTTCAAGAAGCAGCACTGTGTTCTTATGATTTACATTTTTTCCCTGTTTTTATAGAAGAGAAACCTCCTGGTTTTTTCATTGCCTGCAATGCACCTGCTCTATTCTTTGGAAGTATCTGAAGTTTCTTCACTTGTTCAAAGTGGAATCAGTACAGTATGTTTATTCATTTGAATTGTTTTTATTATAGATTAAAGGCAAGTATGTCGTGTCAGTGTCATACAGATTGGTATGGCACTGACATTTTTTTTTATTATGTCAGTGCCATACTTTAGACCCTGAGAATTTTTATTATACAATATGTGATCATGCAAGTAATGCATGAACGCAAAAGGGCCAAATTGCACATTCAGCTGAAATGGCAACATTTCATTGGTTTGGATAGCAATGGTCCTGTCTCAGACAGGGCATTGCACTTGGGGACCTCTTGACATCCCTTCCAGCCCTACTTCTCTATAATTCTATAAATTCCTAGCCTGAGGGTATATTTAATAAGGCTAAAGAAAAAGGCTTGCTTTGAAACTAGCAACTACTTCATTAACTTGTAGGTTGTGTACTTGTCCAAGTTTGTTTATTTTTTCCAAATTCTAATTTCTGATTTGTCTCTTGCAGGATATTATATACTTTTTGGAAGGAATTCCTGAAAATCACCAGAAGTAAGTAATATTTTATACTTAATTAAATTTCTTTTACATGAAAAATATGAGAGATCCTATATGTGAACCAATTATAATATTAAAAATTCAACTGTCCCTTTCAGGTCCCCTGAAGGCCCAGTGTCCGTTGTAGTAATGAGAAGTTTAACAGAAGCCTTGCCAGAAAACAGGTATGTATTTTTCTTTCTTTCTTTGAAATTTTGCTTTGAATTTATGTAATTTATGTAACATTGAGATACCATGTTACATAATAGAGGTAAATGTTATACTTTTATTTTATTCCTTAGATTAAGTCGCTTACTCCATAAGCACAAGTTTACTGAAGCTGAGAATTTTGCTATTCGGTTTGGACTGGATGTTGAGGTAAGTGGCTCCTACTTGCCAATAAAAGTGCAGTTAAACTTGTGAACAAAGTTTCTGCCTCCTGATGCTTTTTTTTATCAGAATATAAAGCACTCACCTCTTTATGTTACTCTTTAAAATCAAAGGCAGATTTTAAGATGACTCAGGTATGTGACAGAACCATACTTTCTTCTGAAATAAATGACTGTTGTTGTGGGCGGAGGTAAGTCTTGTGTTCAAAATAAAAAAACTGATGGCATTCAAACATGTATAGTTCTGCAAGCCAAAAATAGACTTTATTCTAGGTACTTGGAACTTGTACCATGATAAAAGTTCACTTTTTCACACTTAACCCCAAAGTACTATTGTGATCTGACGGGGCTTTCAGATCTAGGAAGAGATTATCTGTTTAAAGCCAAAGTATGCTAGATTTCAGTGTTTGTCATTTTTTTTCTTTTTTAAACAGCTTGTTTACAAAGTAAAAGCAAGCACTTTTTTGGAGAGGCTGGCTTCAGCTTCCATTGGGAGTTGTGGTCAAACAGTCTGGCTAGACCTTGTGAGTGAAGCTAAAGAAAATTTGCAAAAAATACAGGTACATGATGTATTTTGTTGAACATGCTCTCTCTCTGCCTGCTCTCCCTCTACCCTTTCTTTCGTTGAGCTGCAAAGGAGCCTAATTTAATTATAAATTGCTTCTTGAATCAAACAGGACAACCAGTTTGTTGTAGAGTACTGCATAAATGCACCGTGGCCAACATATGAAACAACTCAGGAAATGTTAAACTATGCAAAATTCAGAGTAAGTTTGAATTAATTTGATCTATTTGCTCATACCAGCACTTTCCTATTGCATTTTTCCCATTTTATCATTCACATAATGTGAATGATTGTCATACTATAAATGTTCCAGTACTGTTTTGAAGGAGTACCTTTGGGCTAAACAAAAAGACGCACAAACTAAGGGCTAAGTGAAAGGGAGAGATGCTGTGGTGTTTACTTCATCTGAGTTAAAGGAGCAGGAACACATTTTTAACTAATGCTTCCTTGACATAATAGGTTTGTGACTCGTGAAAATCACTTCTGTCTATAAATGTGGTGCATTAGTAGGTTCTCTGACTGCTCGTACTCAAGTTTTATAAAGTGAGACTTTCTGCTTTGTTGCATAGGAGAAAGAAGAGCTTCCTTTTCATGTAGATTAGATTTAGTTGGGTAGAAAGATTTGACACCTTCCTTTTTATTTAGCAATTCCAAGACTAAAATCCGAAAACTTGTTTTATTTTCTTCATGTTTCATAACTTCCTGCCATACTTAAAAGAACATGGCTGATATAATATCTACTCCCATAGATGCAGTATGCTTGCAAAAAGTCCGTGGAAAGACTGAGAGCTGTACCTTTTCAAAAATACTATATTCGTATAAGCTTTTATACGAATTCAGTGCACATTATGGTGTATTCTGCATTAACTGTTTTGCTAACTATTGTCTCAATTTCAGGTCTTTAAGAGAGATGATAAAATTATTGGTTCCTCTTCTGATGAAGCTCCAGGGTCCATAACAGAGGTAGAATAAGTACCAACTGCACTGATTTTTTTTAAGCACTGATTAACTGAACAGTTCTGATAGGCAATTTGTAAAAAATTTTTTTTAATTATTTAAAGGAACTTAAAACTATAAATTTTACTCAGCCTTTTAGTACATAGGAGATTGGACTGCTTGAAGTGGGATGAACAGCAAACCTTTTTAAAGTTTTGAGTTTTTGGACTTGCTTTTACTATAAACAAACCAGTTTTTAATCTAGTTTTTAGATTTCAGAAACCTTGTCTACCTAGCACTTTACATGAGTTAGTCTTAAACATTTCTAATATCATGGAATATTTAGAGGATCCTCTTAATGTAAAATAACTCTTGTCTCCATATAGGTACTGAGAGCTCAAGCCAGGCTAACTACTTTCTATGGAGCCTTTGGCCCAGATAAATTCAGGTTTGCACTCTTTAATTTTTAAATTTGAATGTAAACCTAGTTTTAATGAGTAGATCTTTGTGGAAGAAATGCATGTTATCTGAATAAGAGTTCTGGAGTTGAAAGAAGCTCTACATGTCTTGTTATCAGAGAGAGTCAGCAAATGAACTCTTCTTTTTTCCAAGTCTCCAGTACCATTTATACATGTTAGGGCAATAACCTATGTGAATATGGAGGTTTCTTCTGTTAGAGGTTTCCAGTGGTTCCGCTTCATATGCAGTAGTGATTTAAAAAAAAAAAAAAGTGGAGAGGTGCAGAAGAATGAGAAGCCTACCGATATCTGTTACAGATGCTCTATTTTACAGAAACTTAGGTGTGTGTGTTGGATGAGTTTCCTGGAGGAGATTTAGTTTCCAAAGCCTCCATTTCTCCCACTATCCATTTTCTCCTATAAAACCTGCTGTCTCTGTGTGTGCGTGCATGCTCTTCCTCATGTGGTAGTGAAAATGCTAATTGCCACTTCTCATTTACAATCCTAGTGGCATTGCTTGGACTGAATTCCTGAATAATGAAGACCTTTTTAAGAATATCCTTTATCAGCTAGAAGAGGGCAATCTACCTTGTGCACAATACCTTTGGCTTAGACATCAGGTAAGAGGCCTCAGTTCACAATCCCTGTTGTACAAGACCTGTTATCAAACACCTCTTTGACTAGAGGGTCCGTGGTAGAATTAGGCTGATCGTATCTTATTTGCATAGTGAACTTATTGCTGGTTTGAAAGAATGTCTTTATTTTGTTAACATTTATATTTCTTTGTGGGTACAGAAGAATCTTGGGTACTTTGAAGATTCTGTCATATTTGTCACCCTGGTGTGTACTTTCTCAGGAGCATGACCCTGAGTCCCAGATGGATCTTTTAAGTGTTTTTTCATGTTTTACTGATTCCTTGCAAAAATACCTTATCAGGTATAAGACATCCAAAATTGTAATCAAGCTATTACATTTCCTGCTTCAGAGTTATTACTTTTTACTTTTTGAAAGCAGTGGGACTGTAGGTCCTCTCCTGTATCCCCAGAAGTCATAACATCAGGAATATGATCTATAATGATAGTGTAGAACAAGTTTAATTTAGGTCTTGTTTAATTGAATAAGTCCTTCCCCATTTTACCCTCCACCCAGTCACAACAGCCACTTTTCAGCTTGCATCTATGAATTGGTGAGTGGTTCTCCTTTTATATAGGTATTCTGTAGCCCAATACTCTAACATGCAGTTGTTTTGTGTTTATGTTGTAGGCAGAGTTTGAAAGCAGCTTTGATGAGAAAACATTGGTGAACATGCTTAATACAATCCATACCACTATTCCTGCAAAAGAACTATCCCTGTGGTTTAAAAATGTTGTGATTCCTTTTGTTAGAAGAGTTGTGCCAAATGGAGAGGTAAAAATATTAAGAGATGCATGCACGCACATGCAGACTATACATTTTTTCCTGTTAAGATGTAATATTTTTAGGTCTGCCTGCTAGGTACATGATAATTTGTTGAGAATCAGAAAAGCCCTTTCATTAGTATTAAATGGTATGTGCATTTCAAAAGCTAGTCATTTCACTTCTATATTTATGCATGTTTTGCTTTATGTACAATTTCTGTATTTTTTTTTATTTCAGAAAACATTGGCAAAATGGTTGGAACAAGCTGCTCGTAATCTTGAATTAACTGATAAGGTAAAGTAGTTGCTGTTCAAAAACCTTACTTAGCTTTTATTTAGCTCTTCCATGATATGGTTTTGCTAATGTTTCTAATATTTTTGAACAGGCAAATTGGCCCGAAAATGGACTTAAAGTGGCAGAGGTGTTTTTTACAAGTAAAAGTCCAGATGAACTCGGACTAGCCTCCTCTTGGCACTGGATTCCTTCAGTAAGTACTGTGGTTAATTGGTAATATATTGATGACTGATATTTACATATTTTATAGAGCTCTTAGCCTACATCATCTTTATTATTAAGATTTATAGTAGGTTATATTTTAAAATATATAAACAGTAGCGCGGTTAGAGCACACTAGTAAAATATATGTTTTGAGAGCGGAGACATTTTTCAGCAAAGGTGAGAAATTAGGCTCTATATCATCTTTTCTCCTCTCCCCGCCCCCCCGCTTTTTTTTTTTTTTTTAAAGCTGTGTTAATTAACAATTGATCTGTTTGTCCTGAAAGCATTTCTGAAAGTGGAAAGTCCTGCCTTTAAGGGAAAAATTGTTTATAATTTATCAACAGGTTCCCTACAAATATTCTCTTTTCCCCCTGTGCCCAGCTCTTTGGGTCCTTTTTTTTTTTTTTAAATTCTTTTCTATGAGTAACTTATGCATCTGCTATTACTCAGCTTTCCTAAACAGCTGCACAAATTTATGAAACTCTTGATAATTTCATTGCTGCCAAATGGATTCTGAATAGCAACAGTGAAACAAACCACTCCACTTTTAAGTTGCTGCTGTCTGACAAAGATCTGAACAGTTCCAGAGCCAATGAAAATGCCTCCATATAGGATCAGAACAATGCTGACTTGATTTATTCTTGGTTCTTTTTCAGAAGTAGTGTCTTTAACGTTGTTAGGTTAAGGGTTTTATTGCTATTTTTCTTTTTTGAATGATCTCAAATTGTAGTCTTGAACCAGTCTAGCCATGCGAAATGCAAGTAAATGTAGCTTATCATAGTTTATATCCTATGGAGAGTAGCATCTATAGATAGGGGTGCAGAGGAGACAAGCAGTAAAGTTAATAGCAGGCTGCTCCTCATAAAATTGATAATATGGACACTCCTAGTAGAACAGACTTTATCCAGGTCTACTGTCTTCAACTCACTGAATTCTACATACTAAGTGCTTAGTAAAGTGGATGAGTTTACTTTCCTGCATCTAACTTTCAGTCAGTGGCTTTGATTTTTTTCATATGCCTTGCAGCTATAGTAGTTCAGCAAAAGCTCTGATTCATATTACCTGCAAACTCTAGAAAATAATATACAAAGGTTGTTACAAAATCCTTCATTTTTGACATGCATTACAGAAGTGTGGTGGCTGTGAAGAGGTGTATCGGTTAAAGAAACTGGTGCTCGATTTACAGGAGCTGGTAAATCTCTACAGAAAGTATAGCTGCAGACTGGCACTCTGTGATTTTGAAAAGGTAATACTGCAAGCATTTAAAAATTAATAATTGAGCACTGAGTGTTCAGTTGGTACATCATAAGAATCACTTATCACAGGCAAGAGACCTGAGCACTGTTGAGCATGGGATTGGGAGTCAAGAACTACTTGGTGTAATAGCTTCTGCTCTAGTACCAAACATTGAGCTTCGAGAAAATGGGTTAATCTTCCTCTGTCTTTCTTGTGTGTAAAAATGGATAAGAATATTAAACATCCCTTGTCGTGGTTATGAAATCTTAACAATATAAATGCTTTATATAATAGAAATAGGCACAGTTCCTGACCCTAGTACTTCATGATATAGAACACATATTGTTATCCAATAAAAGTTTACAGCGACAAAGAAATCCAGAAGTAATAGCTCAACACTGAAGGATTTTGCAGAAGTATGTAGGTTTTTAGGCCTGAACTCTTTCCATTTGGTATTGGGTTATGTCTTTACAGAAATGAGAAAATACTGTATATTGTGCTTTTCAAAATATTTTAACATTTCTGCAACTATTTTTCTGTTGCCTAGGAGAATGCAAGCACAATAGTGTTTCGCATGCTTGATAAAATTTTGGCACCTGAGCTTGTTCCATCCATGTTGAAGAAGTTTATAAAACCATACATCCAAGAACATAATCTACAAGAGGATGAACTTTTCTTGCAGTATATAAAGGTATCTGCATTTTTAAATTATTTTTGAAGGGAAAGAGTTTGAGAGTAGGCAAAAATTTTAAGTAACTTATTTCCAAATTACTTAGGGCCAACTTTGACCTCCCTATTCTTGTGAGTCATCCCGCTAGGTGTCTACATGTGTGCAGCAATTAGGCCAGTGTAGACTAATGTACTGTGCCATCGGATAGTCCCATCAGGCACAAGTACTGTTCGATGGCGGAGTAAACTACTGCGCTTAAACGCATGTGTAGATGGTGATGTCTAGATTAATTTACTCCAGTTCAGATTGCACTGGAACGTATTCGGTTGCATTAACTACATGTGCCTGCAGATTGGATGTTACTGTTTGAGTAGTAAGATACTTGGTACAAGTAAGTCTGGCAAAAGCTGGTCCTTAGTATAAAATAAAATAAATTTAAAGCTGTTTATTTAAATTATGAGCTAATCCTGCCAGGACTCTTTATTTATATATATTTAATGTGATTTTTTTTGTTGTTTTTAAATCAAAATATTCAGGATTTGTTAGAACGTTGTTGTACACGATCCACATCAGTGTTTGAAACTGCATGGGAGGCAAAGGCAATAGCTGTCATAGGCTGTATATCTGACACAGACGTAAGTTTTTTGGATAACTGAATTACTTTTGTACAATCTGTCTTTTGTTATGAATGGGAAAAATTGTGTTGTGAAGAAGGCATGGGTCAAATGCTATTTTGTTTTTCAGTCTGTCTTATCAGTTTCCTTCTGCAGTGCAGTGTACATTGCCTGGTCTGATTAGCATTGTTGTATTTCTATTACGTGTAGCTGTTCTATTTTCTGTCTTCTCTTAGTGGGTAGTTAAGAAATGTCCTTCCTCAAGGTGCTGAGCATTGTCATCTCCCATTATTTTAAGAGGGATCACTAGATTGCAGTGAAATAGATCAGCAGTGTCATTTGGAGAATGTGGTATGTCTCCATCAGTGAGCACTATTTGAGTCTCTCTAGCTTTGCAGTTTATAAGTTTCGCTTTTAGAAGCATTGTGTCACTAAAATTACTCATTATTTTAAATACCTATACCTTCTAAAAGTACTTGTTGCATTCTCTGAGAAGTACAACAATAGTTTAAATGCTATATTAAGGAAAATACAGTGTTTAAATGTATTGTTTAAATGTATAACTGTATATGTAGTTAATGTCTGCTTTTAAGAACTTCATAAAACTTGGTAGGAAATCTTGCATGACTTCCATATCTTGTTGAACATTGGCAGAGATTAGGATATGCATCTTTAAAGGATTAGTGTACCTGCTGAAATCAGTGGGAGTTTGGCATATGCAGTTTTAGCCCCTAATTATTCTGACAAATAACTCTTCCTCGAGAAGCATGCAATGTGAAAATGAATGTGTGAATGAATGAGTAGAGTTTGAGGAGACAGAATTTTTCTACATGTAATATGAATAATAGGTAGACAATATCTGAAAGTAATACAGTGTTTAATTTTCATATGAGTGCAAATCCTCTTGCAGCTGAAATTTGATGCAGTGTTGCAGATAATGCATGGTGCTGTGGTGCCTTGGAGTGCAGCAGTGGAGCAACTGGTGAAGCAGCATTTAGAAATGAAACACAGCAAGTAAGATGGCTTTCCTAATACTCCATGTGTCTCACTTCAGACCAGCTAGATTTTTCTACTTTTATTTATTTGCTCTTCTGCTTTGAATGACTGAATTGTAGCTTGATGTGACAAATTTCCTCATGTTTGTTGTTGCTTATTTATATATAGAGTGAAGTTATTGCAGGAGAGTTACAGACTGATGGAAATGAAGAAACTTTTGCGTGCCTATGGAATAAGGGATGCCAATCTTCTAAAAGACAAACAGATGATAATGGTAAGTGGCCAGTGACTGCTTCTGTTTAGATTTTTACTTTGTTTCTGTGACTTTTATATTTTTAAATACTAATTCCTAAGCCAGTCTTTGAGCATTTTGGTATGTTAGGGGCCAGATATTCAAAGGCTCCTGGAACCAAAATGATCCCATTGCTTTTAGTGGTCTCTAAAATTGCCAGCACGTTTTATAGGAAAATCTCTGTCTGTTTTCTCATTTCAGAGGTTGGCGAGGTACATTCTTAAACAAGATACTCCTACTTGTTTAGAGGATGCTTTGAAAATTGTAGCAGCCTGTATGTTGCCCAGTGTGGAAGTCTATATTCTGAGGATGGTGGATCTGATTGATAAAGACAGGGTACAAAAATATTCAGTTATGTGATTGATATTCTCTAAGACTTTGGGCAAAAAAAGGGTATTGTTTCAAAAGCTGCACACACCCTTGCACAGACTGCAGTATTTTTACATGCAAATTACATGTTTCTAGTAGTGATGTGCAGCTTGTCATAATGCATGCATGGTATTAAAAAGATTATATTTATAGCTTAAGATACAACTAAGTTGATTTATCTTTTCTAGGCTATGAACTAACATTTCCATCACAGGAAGCAGTGCATGCTTGAGAAACTACCAAGTTCTGCCACAGTGTAAAACCTTGCAAATGCTGATTCATTAATTACTTAAAAAGGTGAAAACTATTTCACCTATGTGGACAGGCTTGAGATGAAGCGTTTTCTTGAAGTTTGCTAGATGTTTTCTAATGAGCTTTACTGTGGTAACTTCTGAATGTGCTTGACCACCTCACTGACAACAAAAAAAAGACTTTCTGGTTGGGAGATACTGCCATATTTGGCACCTGATATCAGTAGTGTAGCTAGGAGTGGGTGACTTGACCACTGCAGCCCCTACTGCCTGCGGTGTAGAACCTGGTTGTTATGCCTCTGCCTGATGTCAGAACCTATATGTTTGTCATTACAGAGAGTCTCTAAGAACAGAGGATATTGCAAACCATTTCTCTTTGGGAAGGGTATTGAGCGTCTCTCCTGGCACAGTTGTCTTATGCATAGAGACAGACAAACAGACATGCACGTGCGTGTGTGTGCGTGCACACTGCAACTGTACCTAGCAATGCAGTTTCTTTTGCAGAATTTAGATAAACTTATAAAATGCAGCTTAAAAAGTCTCAGTCTTGGACTACCCTATCAAAGTAAAGAAATGTAACTGACAGAAGTGGTCAGACCAGTCCATCAACCAGACTGTCAACAGCAAATATTAAATGTTCCCAGCAGGTTTTACTATGCTTTATGTCTTTGCAGGGAGAAGAATCTCTGAACTTATTAAAATCTCTGCCTGTTGCTGAAGCTGAGAAAATTGCAGAAAGATTGACTATATGGGCAAAACTGACATTACAGAAGGAAGCAAATAATTCTGAAGAGGTACTAACCAATTTAACTTCATAAAATACATGTATTGACTGTTCCAAACACTGGAGTCTGTATACATGTTGAAAAGAGTAGTGGTTTGAAGAATTTTAAAGCCTCATAAACAATTCAGATATTAAAAAATTGGTGCTTTTTTGCTTTATTTATCTAGCCATCCATGTATAAAAAAGCAGATGACATGATATATAACTTCTTTATCAGAAATCATTGCTATATTTTATAACGGCACATTTTTATTTTGGTAGAGACTTACACAAATGACTCCCGCTAGTGTGTTAGGGTTGTTTTTGTTTTCTGGGAGGTTTTTAATCCTTATTTCAGCCAGTTAGAAATTCTACATATTACCTATAATAATCAATATTATCTGACTGTTGGACAAAGTTAACTAATTCTCCTGCCATCACTATTAGATTACTCTTAGCTGTTCATAATTAAAACTTCAATTCATCAAAGACTAAATAAAATTAACTTTCCTTTTTTCAGCGCAAAGCACAAATGTGTATAACAAAATCACTTGTGGATGTTCTTAAATTCCTTCTCAGCATTCAGAAAGGTAAGTTGTAATCTGTGTTTTTTATATGTGACCTAATAAGTAGCTTAGTAAGGAACATATTTCTATCTTACAGAAAATCCTCTGAAGAAGGATGAGTGTGAAGTGAACTTGAAAATGTTTGAAACGCTTGCCAGTCTGCAGGTAAATATTTTTAAGTTTAAGAACTTACTCTTTACCTTGATGTTGCACTCGGTAATATTATTAAATAACATGAATCCTATTAAAATATACTTGCTTAGACGAAAAGTGCTTAATAACCAGGATAAGAAAGAAATTACTTGATTGATCAATAGATTTTATTTATGTTATACTTTAAAAACAAATTTTACATTCTTATTTAGAGAGAAAAGTGTGGATAAAATGATTATTAGATTTTAATATAATTTTCAAAATATGTTGTTGTAAATTATCCCAATTAAGACAGAACATAACTATGATTAATCTGCTAAAATCACTTAAATATTGCTTAAATTAACTCAATATTTTAGTGACAAAGGGTGTTGCTTTTTAATTATGTGGAATCTGGTAAAAACATGCTTCAATTTTGAAATTTTTGCAGCTTTATAACTATCACACTTCATGTACAACCTTTTAATTATCCTGTTTTGTGTTTTTACAATGAAATGGATCCTAGCATTTTGGTTTTTTTCTAACCATAGATACTGTCAGTCTGGGTATTACAGAAAACTATTTGCCTGGATAACTTTTGGTTTGAGTTTAGCTAGCTTCTGCGGAGAATATCTTAAATAATATTCCAATTTCCACCTAAATAGAGCTTGAAACAAATCATACATGTTAAACTTTAGTAAATGAAGTGTCATTTGCCATATCACAACATAAGACATGTAAACATTTGTAAGAATCTGAATACAGGTATTTTGTTTACATAAATATATATATATA
>JAGPOW010001167.1:24266332-24290288 GCA_030014935.1 Caiman crocodilus | reverse complement strand
AGATAGTGGTAGTTTTCCAGATTCAATATAGACACTATGTATAGTCGTAAATCATTGTGTTTTTGATGGTTATTCCAATCAGAGTGAATTTTTCTTTAGGCCAATCTCTAATGTACAAATGCAAAACAGGAGTAAAATCAGTATTTAAATAATAATGCTACTTGCTGATTTTAAATGTGATTTTAAAATTACGTTTTTTAATCTGTCCACCATGGAATAAAGATGCCAAAGAAAACCTGCTTTTTAAAAATACTTAACTCTACCACTTGATTTTGAGTGAAAAATCAGTTTTGATACTGTAGATAAAACTTCACAGTATCCCTTTATAGTGTCTTCCAGCACCACTCAGGAATTAAAATTCAGTCTTTAAAGTTTTGAGATTAGACGCATGGTTTCTGTTTTGTAAAATATTTTAAGCTGCTAGTAGAACCTTCCTAATGCTCGTTCTACTTTTCAGGAAAAATTTGCTAATAGGAGACAGCTTATAAAGTTTATATTACATTTATAAAATATAATCTGTTTTGATGTAGTTAAATAAACCTATATTTTGATGCAGTGGCCTTTTTAATATTTATTTTGCTTATCTACTAATTCATTAAAGCTCTGTAATTTAGTTAATGCTGCTATTCTAAGAACAATTTCATCACTAAAGCACTGAATGTGGAATCATGTCAACAAATATAACAGATTTCCAAAGAATGTCAAATTAACTAAGATGACAGCGTGCTACTTTACTTTCTGTTGTAGGAGGATTTTCATATCTTTATTTCAGTCAACGATTATGGAAATCCTTCACTGATGTCTCAGCTCCTTGAAGACTACATAAAAGCCTATGAAACCATTCAATCTATGGCAGAATCTAGAAAAGTACAAACAATAAATCACCATTCAGAAGAAGGTGAAACAAAGAACTTCACTAAATCAAGACTTTACAGACTGGCTTTGCTTCTGCAAAAGACAGAGCAGGAACTGGGGGCAAAGCTCGCATTGAGGGCATTAGATACTGGAAAAATTGAAGAGGCTATTAAAATATGCAGGTAAAATCTCAAGCATGTTTAGTTTTGCCTAATATATTAAACACATGTAGTAAGTTATTTCTAGTACCCTGCAGTCTCTGGAAGGTACTTGCAAAGACATGATCCCATTAGATGGAGTAAGTGCTGAACAGTAGATCTGTTTAAACAATATGCCACATTTTATGGAAGACTACAAATGTTAGTTTGTTTAGTTGTTTCTTTAGATTATTTAGCAATTCCTGTGGATTTTGTTATAATGAGATTATTAATGCATTCTCTATACTAGGTAAAGGGACATGGTAACTGATCTAATTCCACCAATTTAATAGAAGAATAATATGGATTGACAAATTAATCAGCCACACACCTCCGTCTCCCTCTCCGCTTCTTGAGTCTCATGAATACATAGAAAGCTCTGGATCTAAACTGTCATGCTTTTGATATTTCATCCTCCCCCCTTGCACACTTTGCCTGATTTAGATAGGGTTCTGCTCTTACCTATATTTCAGTTTTCTTCTTTAAAAAAATGTAACTAAAGTAAGGCTACGAACAAAAATTGCATTTGTCCCTGGACAGGTTGTTCTGGTGTTTATCCCAAAACAGAAATGTTCCATGATTGGAGTGTACGTACATCAGCCTTCTAATGAGGGAATCCAGGTTAACTATTCAAATGCACCTTGCGATATCCTGGGATAAATTCTTAATACTGCTTAGCCCGTGAGCCTTTTTAGGATTAACCCTGGGACAACAGACACGGATATCTGAATAATAACACTCTTGTTCCGGAATAAAATATTTTATCCTGGAACAAATACAACATCTGTTTGTATCCTATATTATATCCTACATTTTTATTAAAAATACTTATTTTACAATATTCAGTAATCATGTACAAGGGAAACTCCGCCTATCTTTTAATTGTATTATTTTATTCAGCTCTTGTGTGTAGCTGCATGACTTACTGATGAGCTAACTAAAATAGTTTTCCATCCCCTTGCAAATCCCTACTTCATTTGTTGTTTGGATAACTAAGCATCTCAAAAGCAACCCAAGTTATAAATATGATCTTAAATAAACATTCTAACCATTTATTTTCCCCTCTCTTCTCCATAAAGAGACTTATATGAACATCACTGTAATGAAGAAACAGGAAAGATGCTGTTTTTAGCTTGTCAAAAGCTTTGCCATATGTTGGGAGCTGATGTTCCAATGATTACTCCTAAAGAGTTGAACCTTCCTGCAGTGATAGATGAGCTGGCTTGCCAAGCAGCTACAATATGCAGTCCAGGTAATCAATATCCTCGTTTCTAATTTCTGTTCATGTTGACATCCAGATTTCCAGGCAGTCGATTTTTCTATTAAACATGAAAACAAACTGAATATCTGTGCATGCCTCTTGAAAAAAGGAGGTTGCTTACAAAATGGTAGCTTTCTTTACAATGTAGAATGTATACATTTTATTGAAAAATGATAATGACTTTTTAAATTCTCACAGATCTGTTACTAGATTCTCTGGAGTTATGTCAATATACCTCGATTGCCAAGGACATTTATGGACAGTGCCAAATAGAAAACTATGGATTTATAGCAAAGGTAATACCTTTTTCAAAGCTGAACATTCAGATAATGAAAGTCACATTTGAAAGTATAATGTCTTGAATTTTTTTAGCTCGTTGATAAGTATACTTTGCAGCTTCTGGCGAATGTGTTTTGTTTATCTGTCTTTGTTTCCATATTCTTGATAATGGCTTTTATTCAGACAGCATCATTTGGAGCTGATAAAGATCCTTATGAAGAATGGATTTATGATGATTTCTTCAGTGAAGATGGGATAGTTCTTGAACCACAGATGGTGCTCCCAGTTGCATATGAAACTGTTTCTTCCCTTATGCCTCTTGCTGGTAATTTTTTTTTTTTATTATTATTATGCAATGAGTCGCTATGTATTATCTTGATCTTATTCACAGTAAATTTGATTTTTTGCTATGAGTATAAATAAATTACCCACTTTTTTTTTTTAATTGGCACTTTCTCCAAATGCACCTCATCAAACCCATGCTGTTGCTTAATAAGATCAAGAACTCTGGCTAGAACTTGGCATGAAATTGGAAACACGTTTTCAGTTTAGTTCAGAAGCACTGAATTTTTTTTAATTGTTTCATGTCTCCAGCAATACATTTATAAACATTCATATTCCATACATTTCACTTTCAGTGGTATTATATTTTTTTTATTATCTTCAGGTGTTCTTGATAGAATTGGCAGTATTTTTAAGTGAGACTTAAGTTTATAATTGATTAATAAGCTAAAAAGATTTCTTATCTGAAAGAGGTTGTTTTGGGGCTTTTTGTTTTTCCTTCCTTCCTTCAGAAAAATGAAGATTAAAAAAAAATGACAAGGTAAATGGACAAAAAATCACAGAAAATATCCTAGCTCTCAGGATTGAAGTTGTGAGATGTAAATCTTTCAGAACACATAATGAAGTTAGTGTCGCTTCTCGGCCTCTTGAAGGCTCAGATCAAGTGTAGCTACATTTCTAAATTGGTTTCAGGTATAATCCTTTAAGATATTTGCAAGGTTTCTAACTTTGCTGAGATGTTAGTGCACTTCTGAAAAAATTGTTTTCCTTGCAGAGAACAAGATATATCCTCTGGATTGTACCAGCTTGGCAAACTGTCCATTTGTTAAAGGTAATATAATGGCAAAGTACCACTGCAAAACTAAAATAAACATTTAGCAATTGTGTTTAGTTTAATTGAAACCTGAAAAAGCAAGAACATATTTCATTAATCCTAAATCACTGGCTAAGACTTTCCACATATTGTCTAAAACTTACTAGAGAGGCAGCATTGAATTGGGACATCGGGCTGAAGGTAAGGAGACCAGTATCCTGGCCAATCTGTATTCAGTTTCTGGCTCTGTTCACCTGTGTGACATTGAACATGACACCTTTACCTTTTTGTGTCTTTGTTTCCTGATCTGTAAAGTGGGGATAATGATACCTTACTATAGTGCTTTGAGATCTGCATGAAGGCTGTTTTCAACTAGTAATACCGCCCTAGGTTCTTCTGTAGAAGGGTATAGAGCCTGTCCAGAATGACTCAGCTGACCCCTGTCAGGGTCAGCCACTGGTAGCTGAACTAAAAACAATTTTTATAGTATGGTGTAAATCTCTGGAAAAACAAGACTTATTAAGAATGCAAAAGCTGATCACATAACATTATCTTAATGGAAAAGGAGGGAAGTCACTTTCAGTATAAATTCCAAGCATCTAATTAGATTTAGCTAACATGCATGTTTCAGATATGCTAACCATTCTTCTGATGAAACTTCACAGGACAGAACCTTCTCCTGCCAGCTCGAACACCCATCTGTGCCTTGCTTCAGAACCTTACAGAATGCAGTCAGTGCGAGTTAGCTTTGCGACTAATAGTCTCTTC
Source organism: Caiman crocodilus (assembly GCA_030014935.1). Classification (NCBI taxonomy): domain Eukaryota; kingdom Metazoa; phylum Chordata; order Crocodylia; family Alligatoridae; genus Caiman; species Caiman crocodilus. The sequence continues at coordinate 24,285,832 of JAGPOW010001167.1, read as the reverse complement.
ATTTGGATCCTGCCTGCAGCACTGTGTAACAAATAACATGAACATGTCCCTGAGTGAGAAGGTATGGAGAAAACCTAGAATGGATTTTGCTGAATGTAAACTTTGGAAATCTCCCCAACCTTTCCACTTTTAGGCTAGTTTCCTGAACAGATGGCTGAGCAGATAGGTGTTGTGACACATCCTCTCATTAGGAATTAGCACCATCAGAGTGGCTCAGTGGTTTGTATGAAGGGAAGGAGTGGTCACCCTTCTGCTTTGTAGCAGGGGACTGTTTCACATTGCAATATCACCATCATAAACTGGTACGTCTTATCCGTAAGAAGAGCAAGGATTGAATTAATGTTGATAAAAAAGACATACTCTTCCAGTGTTTTTCCATTCCCTCTCTAAGATGGTCAGAAAAACAAGAAAATTAGAATTCTTGTGAAATTTGATTTTTTTTTTTTTTTCTTTTACTAACTGCCTGACTCTGTTTTTGTCATTAGTTACATGATGGGAAAATGCTGACTGATGCCAAAAGCTTTCTTATTGCCATGAAACAGAAATCCACTTCAGTGATTATGACTACTGGCCTGGACTTACTATATAAGGTGAGCATACCCTATACAAAAAAACCTTTTGCAAGGACCTTGCTATTTCCCACTTTGTTTCCTGCAGACCCTTTTTATCCAGCTTGGGGAGTTGTGGGGTGGAGATGTGAGTCTGGGTGGCATTTCTACAAGGGGCTTCACCTGTGTGGCAGGGAAAAGTAGCAAGAACTGCACTGTTAAGGGAAGCAGTGGCTGCAGCTGTGGTGGCAGTGGAGCTTGGGTTGGAAGCAGCCTACACACAGAACTAAGCCCTGTTAAAGAATCTTCTTGTTGCAAAACATTGCTAACCCCATCTCTAAATAAAGGCAAATGTCTTTTTACAGAGTATATGGTCCTGATTTCTTTCAGGCCCTATTGGATTAAAATAAGAAGCTTTTATGATCTGTGGGCATTTTCTATCACCATCTACTCAGATCCTGAAATCTTTTTACCTCCATGAATGAAACAGAATTTTAAAGGCTCTCTGTGGATCCTGAACTATGCCAATATTCTTCTGAAAGATGAACTGTCTACACTGTTAGACTGACTTTCCTTTACATCGTTACTTTGTGTTTTGAACATACTGCTAAACTATTTTTCTTCCTTTCTTATTTTCTAACTTAACTAAAAGGCTCAATAGACTTTTGTATAACTGAACACTTAACACATTAAATAATGAAAGTGTCCCATCAATGTGTAATGCATAACTGGAAGTTTCTAAAGTAAGCTTATTAATTATTAAAATATGCCTATTTATTTCCATAGGTTTTCAACTGTCGTCTGATAGATCTCAATCTGGCGTTAGGGTACTGTACAATCTTGCCCAAGGAAGACATGTTTAAAAAGCTCTGGGATGTCATAAACAACACATGGCAAAATTACAATAAAATTCTGGTAACCCTTCAGAGGCACTGTTCTTATCTTAACTTATATATGCTACTGAAGTGCTGCTTTCAGAGATTAACTGTCTAGCGTAGTGGTGCATTAGAGTGGTCCTTCCTACACTTTTTTAAACTATTCTGGTAAGATATGAAGTAAACTTGCACCTGTAATATTTTCTTCTTCAAAATTCTCTCTCTAGTAATTTAAAGAATGAAATGAGCCTGCAGGAAAGAAGTGTGTGGAGGGGGGAGAATTAGAAAATAATGAAGCAATGGAGATGGGATGAAACTGTGATAGTTATTTTAACAAATAATCTAGGGTCTCTTGAGACGCATCAGACTCTTTGAACTCTGCTTTAAAGACGGACAATATTGTTTTATAAATCCTGATTTCTGCATCACTTGATTTGTATATGGCATGGTGGAATTATTTTTAAGATGGCTACTCTAAATTGATAAATAAAGTTTCCTCGTAAAGCACTTAAATATTGGCTATTACCTAATTTGGGGACAGGGGTGATCTGAAAAACATCCCCTACAAGGAAGAGGGAGGCATTATCATTTTATAGCTTAAGAGTTTGAAACACAAGAGTTCATAGCTTGCAAAGTCATGCAGTGGCCTAGATGATACAAGATCCCATTTTTAACTATAGTTTTCTTTTACACTTTTTCTTTTTAAAGGCAGTAGCTCAGGTTGGAGCACAACTTGCCAGTCACTATGGTGAAGCAGAAGAGAGAGAGAAATTCCAGGAATTAATTACTGATGCAGAATGGGGTATCCAGCTTGGTAAATTTGATGTGAGTGTTCTTTTTAACATGTTTATACATTAAAATTGTTAATTTAAAATGACTATTTATGACCATTTATGTTGCAAGCTGAGTGTTTGAATTCATTTTTGGGGGCTTTTTTTTTAAATTTCCTTAATCTCAGTTTCTTGGCAGTCAGTGATTTGTTTTTTTTATTTTGCTATTTTTCATGAACAAATGTTTCATTCTGGTGATACACTAAATGTAAATTTGCAGCAAGCATAGTATTTTATTGGGAAATAATGCATACATGAAAAGCCATTATTAACCCACCTATCCCTAATCTTATTTTTGGATTTTTTTCTGTTTTTATCTGCAGATTTCTTTCCAGTTTGTATTTAGAGAGCCAGCAATAAGGAAGAGAGAACTCCTAAGAATTCTAGTACAGAATCCAACTGTAGATACAAAACTTCTGCTGAAATATTGCAGGTAAAAACTGAAGCAAGTTAACCCAGTATTTTATTGCTACCACAATAATAATTGTGTTTGTCTGAGTCTGTTTTAGTTTAAAGATCTGTTCTCTCATGCAGTAAATAAACTGTTATTAAAAAAAAAATCCCCTGCAGTTTAAGTAATGTTTTATCTTTTTAGCGCTTACATGTTGGACAGTGATACAGCACTGCAGCTTTGCATTGAAACACTCCTCCTCCAGAGTGCAAATATAAATCAAGTGGAAGGTGACTCAGCAGGGAATACAGAGAAACTACCCCCTTCGACATTACTGGCCAAAGCCCTGGAAATAATTCCTTTGCTGAAGAGCACACAAGACCTGGTTATTAGCCTTGGTGGAATATTGCACAAGGTAAAATAGTCACAACGTGCACCTAACATCGAACACTGTTTTCTTTACTAACCTCCCATTCTGAGGTATGTGCCAGTCATGTATAAAACTGCTAAAAAGGAAAGGTGAAACCAAATTTCCTTACAACCTTTGCTATAGACTATAAATCTTAGAAATAAAGAACTGTGGTTAGAGTAGCTCCTTTGCTGTTACTACTATAGCTTGTTAGTTTTTGTTTTATTTAGTTTTATTGGCTCTTCTACTATTTTTATTTAATAGGTTGGTTACATTGTTTCTGTTTTCTTACTATAGGGTACACTGTTTGTAGCAAGGAAACAGCGAATTCTAGGGATGCACTAAAGTATAAATTCTTTAAAGGACCAATTTAAAAAATAGACGGGCAAGGTTCTTTGGGTAGATGTGATTTATCTTTTATTAGAGCAACTGAGTAGCTGGAAAAAAGTTCTTGGCAAGCTTTTGGGTGCAGTCACCCTTCTTCAGGCATAGGGAGTTTCTGCTGATCTGTGGAGCAGACTCTCCAAGGAGCCACAGGAGCAGTAGTGGTGGCAGTAGCTACCTGGACGAGCTGTGGCTCAGTCCTCCACCCCCCCCCCCCCGGCCTTGCTGGACAATGCTTGCCTCAGCCCTACTCCTCCCTCACCGTGAGGCCTTGATCTGTGTCCTGCCATGCTCCTCCCCTTCCACTATGCCAGACTTAGCAGCTGCATGCAGCTCTTGAAGCTGCTAGGCTGGTATCAGAAATTGGATCAGTATCAGCCCCAAAAATCTGTATAAGTGCACCCCTAGTCAAATTTTTTAGAAGGGAAGTAAATGCCAACAGTAAAGAGAAGCATGCTTTTGAAGTATATGTTAGAGCTTCAGTATTATAGCTACATAGTTGGAATTAAAATAGTAAAATGTATGCTGAATTACTGTTTTAAATGGCAAATTACAAAGTACATAAATCATTTATCTCTTATTTTGTGTTTTGGAACAGCTTGATCCATATGACTATGAAACTATTGAAAATGTCCTAAGAGTGATACAAAGTGCTGATGAAAAAAGTATAAGTATCCAAGTGAATCAGGTACAACAATAGATCATTTAAAAGAAATCCACTTTATTTACAGCTTCTCTCAGCTATTGCTTTTTTTTTATATAATTGAACTCATCCCACTAGATTCTTATATTGCTCAATTATTATAACTTTAATCTCTGTCATTTTGGAAATTTGTATATGAAAGTGAAACGGATTCAGTCAAATAGGGAACTGTAGCTTTTTCTCAAGAGAGGAAAAAATCCTAAAGCTATTTTGTAATCATGGCAAAATACACACACACACACACACACACACACCCCTCCCCCTACCCCTTCTAGGTAGATATTAGGGACTATTTTTTTACTTGAAGAAATATATTAGCTGTGTAATACATGTGGTGTTTTTTTTCTTCCTGTTCTTCTAGGCTTTGAGCCTTTTGAAACACCTGGAATCTTATCAAAGAATCTCCCCTCCAGTGGACCTAGAACACCAATATGTTTTAGAGAACACGATTGCCCTATCTCCAGCTGCTCAAACCAGGCTGCCTTTCCATCTGATATTCTTTAGAACCACACAATGTTTCTGGAGTATTATATGTATGTACTCTATGTAGCTAGCTAGCTACACAACTTTTCCTTAACTCTCAGTTCAACAGTAATGTAGTCTTTAATATGTTTATTCTCCCAAAGCCTCATAAATAGGGACTTGAGACAAAGATGCATGAACAGGTTTCTTTAACTTCCTAGGAGCTGAGAATTAGTTTTCATGATCTGAGGTTCTGCCTCCAAAGGACTTGCTTAAGGGAAGTCTATCAGAGCAGGGAATTACCCCAAGTCTCAGACCAACAGTAGATCTTTTTTTTTCTTTCACCATTAGAGTCTCATGTCTAGTCCCAGTAAAAAGTCCCTCATTCAAAAAGAGAAAACTGTACTTATTCTAGTGCAAGTTACAGCATATTGTCTGTTTTTCTTGCAGCTGCAGAGTTAAGTGAGGAGTCCTTCCCAACACTTCTTTTGATTTCCAAATTGATGAAGGTAAAGCTCAATTATTAGGAAATTTTATTTGCAAAATACTTTGTTGCTGTGGGGGGGAGCACGTGTCTGTCTCTGTGTCTCTCATTTTAAATTATAACCTGCTCTTTAGGTTTCTCTGGATACGTTATACATGTCTGCAGCCAGGCATGTCTTTGAGAAAAAACTGAAGCCAAAAGTATTTGAAATGAGACAGTGTGGATGTTCTTCGGTGATTAACAAGGAAACTACTAAAACTGTGCAGACCATTCACTCCTACTTGTTATCCATAATTAATCCAGAATGGGCTGTAGCTATTGCTCACAAGATAGCTCAAGAACTTCCAACAGGTATGAAGATCATTGTTTTATTATAGAGCAAGAAGAGAGAAAGATAGACAATATCTGTGTAGTATATGGAGAAAAATATGTAGATGCTTATATGTAGGCTACCTTAGCTTTTTGTCTCATAAACTTAGTTTGAGGCATTACAGTAAAGTTAGGAAGAAAGTAAAAGCAATGAGCTGTATGTTTCTGTTAAAAAACACTTTTTATGTTGTCATGCTATCATTTTGCAGGGTGCTTCAGTTACACTATTTTTAAACAATATCATTTAAACCTTCTGGAGTCCACAATTTAAACAAGACTAAATAAAGAAAAGGGGTAGGAGAAAGAAAGACAAAGAACAGAAATAAATGTGAATCTTCATAGAGTTGAATGTATTTATAAACTGGTGAGGGAGTGGAAATCATTAAGGGAAATCAAAGTGAAAAAATGCCCTTGAAAATATTTCTACTCATCCATTTGAGTTAGTTTATGATAGTTTGGGGGCTTAACTAGCAAGTGTGAGATTTAAAAACTAAAATCTGGTACTAATTATTTAACAGTAATTTCAGATCAGATCTTGAATGCAAATATTCTACCAGACATAAGCATTGAACCAGTGAGTCTCTCATCCACATCTGTTTGTTTAATTTACCATGCTAAGGAAAAATACTTTAAAACTTGATTAGGAAAACTATTATAATTTTCTGGATCATAATTAAATGCCTTTGAAACCCAAGTGAGGATACTGTATGTACTTTAGGAAAGATTGATAAAGATATGTATCTGTAATTCTCTTCTTTACTTTTTCTCAGGGCCTGACCAGATTCAAGCATTGAAAGTTTGTCTGTCTTTAGCTGAGAAATGGATAAATAATACTATAACTAAGGTAATGGCACAAGATTTACAAGACCAATGTCTGAATAGAGAAACTGTGCATGTTTGTCTTTTGTAATTTAAATTGTAACAGATAGTTTGTCTCATAGCAAATTATGAAAGGCATTTTCCACTAATTAAAAAAAACCCCAACAACCCTTCAATCAAAGGAACAGTACCCACTTGTATAAAACAAACCTCTGACACAGAGAGTGACTACAGAAACAGTACCTACAGAAGGCTCCTGTCATCTCTTTAATCTGTTACTTTCCCAGCAAAAAATAGACCTGCATGTATAAATATTTCTTGGGGTTTTTTTTCGTTTTTTTTCTTTCTTTTCCCTCCTCTAGGGGGCAAGGGGAGGGTGGAAATTTATTATAAAACGTCTCTTATCTTTTTAGCTATAAGTGTAATCTCACACTTTGCTTTGAGAGAAATGAGTTGTATTCTATTTCTGTTTATAAATTAACTGAATTATTAACTTTGTACCAATGCAGTCTTTAGGTGATGACGTGCTACCCAGAAAGAATTTTAGCTTGACTCTTAGATCCTAGGCTAAGCTTGCAGGGCTTAGTTTGTGTGGGTTTGGAGACCTCTCCGTTAGGACCATTCTGTAGTTGAAGACTCGTACTTACTAGGCATACAGTTAAGCCCCAGTTTTTTTAGTATTACCCATCAGATTTCTTAGCTTTATTTGCTAGTGTATAATTAAACTATTTCCTGACTCTTCCACAATTCATATTAGTGCTCATTGTTCCTACTGACGTATAAGAGCTACAATCTTTCTGCTTGGCACTAAAAGGTCTACAAAAACAGATGTATAAACGCCACAGAACAATAGGCCATATACACTAGATCAATGTTCATGTGCAAGATCAGACTAACCATGTGGTTGTTAAAAGCTGACATGTATTTTATAAAGTCTCTGAATGAAAAGGAATTCATCTCTGTTTTGTTTAAAATCTTATTAAAGGATGAGTCGCATCAAAAAGCTGAAGTGCTGCTGAAGAAGTTGCGCATGCAATACCAGAGGTCAGCTACAGAAAACGTGCTAATAACCCACAAGCTGAACACTACAGAACATTTAAAGCTTGTTGGGAAGCCAGCAAACCTTATTGTTTTATTGTATGAGCATAGCAGCATAGATCAAAGAATTCAAAATCCAACTGGCAAAGATTATCCAGGTGAGTATGCTTTACCTAGAGCTCTGAGGATCAAAAGGGAATGTAGTTTTATGAACAAATCCCTTAATGAGGAATCTTTAAATATATTTGCATTGTCTATGTTTAGATATTCATGTAGCTGCTAAGGAAGTAGCTGAAATTAACAACATAGATATGAAAAAGATCTGGGATATACTGCTTGAAAAATGGCTGTGTCCAAATATTCTGCCAACTGATGTAAGTATGGATTTTTCAAGAGAGCATATATTTTACAAAAACATGGCAATTTACACCTGAAACTTTATTTTTTTCTCAGTTGCTTACAAGCAAAGTAGTAATCGTTTTTTTTCTAATAACTTTAGTTTGCAGGGAGGGTGGAAGGGTAGGCCTTTCCAAGGTACTATATTCGGTAAGAATAATTTGTTTTCCTTTCTGCCTTTAGAGAGATAAGTATTCTTGTCTCCTGGGTTTGCCTGAGTTTTCCTTAACTTGGGACTAAACTAAACTAGGGATGAAGATAGCTTTACACACCCTTGATCCTGGGGCAGGTGGCTGCTTTCAGCTGCCATTGCAACTAAGAGTGACTTCTGCTTGGTTTACCCAGTACTCAACATCTTCTGAACCTAAACAAATGAGTAGAACCTTGGCTTCAAAACACAAGGCAGCAGGGTGAGGAGTAATTTGACCTTGATCAAGGGATGGTGCAAGACAGAACAGGACTGGGATTATGACAAAATCAGAATTCCTCTTTAGGGCTTTCTCCTGAGGCGACCTAACTATGTAACCCTTTAGATAAGATTTGAGCAAGGGCTCAGTCAAACTTTTGAACCTAATGGTTCAAATACTTATATGATGGTTTTCATTTGCTGCCTTTTTTTTTTTTAAAGAGAACCCAGGAACTCCTCGAGGATGTGCAGGAGGATGAAAACCTCAGGAGGTGCGTATGTTTAATGTCACTTTGGGAAAATGGTCTACACAAACTCCCCGTTATGTTTCGAATACATCTGGCTCCCCAGAATACAAACACATTATCGCAAGTACCTGGGGCCCAGTGCCACATTCTACAGCGGGGCAAAATTCCGTAGACAGTAATGGGATCATGGTTTAAGCAAGGAATATAGTAGTGGATCCACCATGTGAATGTTTTGAACACGATTCAGATAACCTGCCAAACACCTGAGGTGGTGTAGTAGATTAATTGATATGAAAGTGCAGAAATATGGCTGTATGTTGGATGTGGCTGAGCCTATGGGACTTTGATGTGCCCTACTTCATTGCAAGGGCAGCAGTTCTGAAGCATGCTGAAAAACAATTTATAAAAACCAAGAGTGTCACATCTTCAATCTATAAGTTAAAAGGCATTAGGGGAAGTTTCTCTTTATATACTTGTTCTATCTGTATTTTCTGTGGGCAAAGTTAGAAACTTTAAATACTTTATCTCTTGTACAGTACCTTTCTTAGGGTACCACATGAGAGTTCTATGAATGGAAGGAAGGTCTTGCAAGAGTAGGCCCATGGTTTTGTCACTGCACATATTTTAGGTTTATTTTATGCCTAGCTCATATTAATAGAAGAATATTTCAGCATGTGACCTAAACTGGGTATGGTATACTGTATTTGGATACAAAATCTAGACAACAGTAGGGGCATCTAAACCAGCAATTAATGCAGTGTGATAAACTCAGGTGCAGTTCATGCCAGACTTAATGGTTCCTGGGCACAGTGTCTATACTTGCACCCAAGATCACGGCAGTTTGAACCAGGGCAGAGCAGCCCTAGGCTGACAGCAGGCTTCAGGTGGGGATCAGCCCTGGGCTCCAGGTCAAAGCATCAGACTACGCTGGGGCATGAGAAGCCACACAGTTCTGCTCTTTAGGCATAGGCACTGGGCAGGGGTCTGGTTGGTTGCTTGCTGGCTGGGCTGATCTGGCACAAGTTACGCCCAGGTCAGCGTTTACATGTGTTTAAACAGTTATTTTCACCACCGTAAGATAGTCCTGTCCCTGTAAGTATTATTCTATGGTGGTGAAAATTAGTTTGCTGAGGTCTAATAGTATTGTCCGTGTAGACTCTGACACTTTACACTGCAGCAAATTAGTCTACTGTGCAGTTAAGCGCACATGTAGCTGCACCCACTGTGTATCTAATAGGGCCGTGCCAAGCTTCAGTCACTGATTTGATTCAGCAGAGATTCGTCCCAATTCGGCAGCCGAATCTCTGAATCCAAATCTAATCAGGAGACCCTTCAATCTCTCCAAATTGAATTGGAACCCTCCAAATTGATTGGGAAAAATTAGATGATTTGGACATAGACACAGCTTTAAATGCTTTTTCTACATACCTCAAGGTATCAGGCGGCTCGTGAATGCTGAGATGGTGGGGCAGATGGAGCTTTCCCCAGGAGCGTGGGGGAGTCCCCAGCACACTTGGCAGTGGACCAGAAGCACTTGGAGCACATGGAGGACCCTCCCCTTCCCCCCAGCTTGGCAACTGGTGCCTCCTCGGTCTGCAGCTGATTGCTCTGCGGGGAGAGCCCAGCAGGGTTCCTTACACGCTTGGCAGTGGACAAGAAGTACTTCCAGTCCACTTCTGGATCCACTGCCAAGCATGTGAGAGGCCCCCACCACGCTCCTGTGGGACGCTGCATCAGCCTTACCATCGCAGTGTTCACAAGCCGCGCCTGGTACCTCACGGTCTGTAGAAAAAACATTTAAAGCTGTATTTATGTCTGAATTCCTGATTCTCCAAATCAGCATCGAATCTTCGGATCCCGATTCAGCTGAATTGAATCAGGCCATGATCCAAATCAACGAATCGAATCACTGTCCCCTGATTCGGGCCGAATCTGAAGATGAATCGTTTTGCATATGCCTAGTATCCAATTTTTTTTTCAGAGTTATCTATCTTCTTCAGCCACGCCCAATGGATTACAGCTCGAGATTGCTTTTTGCCATTACAACATCTGCCACATCTGTAAGTTTTTTGTAAACATGCTTTAAATAACTGCTTAATATTTTTGCTTTTTTTTTACTTCTCATAAAACTCTTTAAATAAATTCATATTCAGCTCAAAGTTCTATAACTTGCTTTAAGTACATTATAGGCACTAGTTTATTATAGTGCTAGTTCTGCACTTTCTGATCTTCTGTTTTGGGTTGAAATCCTACCCCCATTAAAGTCTATGTCCAAGTAGAACCCAAGAATATTAGAATGGTAACTCAGGCTATAAATGACTGCCATCTTTTCTCTTTCAGCCTATTGGAGTTAATCAGTTGACATTTGCCCACAGAAGTAGAGCTCTTAAATGTCTGATCTACTTGGCAGATACTAATACTGTTGAATCACTCTTCAAGAAACCCATTAAGAAAGTAAAGTAAGCTGAGGGGTTTTTTTTTCTGCAGTATGACCTCTTATATAAACCTCTGAGGAACAATTTGTTTTGTTTTCTTTTGGGTTTTTTTTTTTTTTTTAGAGGGAAAGTACTACTGCAAGTTTTTGCTATCCTTCTTTTTCCTAATTGTAAAAGCACACTTGGGTGCTCTGGGTTACAATCCCACATTGGACTGCACCATGATAATATCCATTAAGGGCTATGTGGGGTGTGAAAAAGATTTGTAATTTCTTTCTTTGTGTAAACTGATGTTTATTACTGTAGAATGTAAAGTATTTTTGTTCATGGCCCTTTTTGGGAATCTTTCCTTAAGTACAAACCTTCCTTCGTGTAAAAGATACCATTATTAGGCATTTTTGGAAGGATATGTACCTCTGCAGCGATGTTATGTAACTTATTTCTTTGAAAGTCTCTCTTGGATAGCTAATTCCACTAAATTTACTGAAAATTTGGACTGGATATTTATCTGGAGACGATATAGATGGTATCTGTGCTGCATTATACTTTGCATCTCCTGACATACATTTTCTGTAAATATATCATCTGTATACATGAAATGTCAGCATAAGAGTTGCAGTAAGAATTTAATCACTAGAAGTACTGGAAAATTGCTAGGTCTAGTAATCTTTCTTTCACAAGGCTGACATTTGTACCATCACCTTACTTTTTAAAAAGCAGCACATTAAAATTAGTCCTAAAATTTGATTATAACTTTTGAAAACTTCATGGATTGTAATATATTGCTATAAACATCACACCTCTTCTTATTTTGCAGGTATTTTCTAAAATGCTTCATTTACTTGGCAGAGTTTGAAATCTTGAACATTCCCTACACTTATGAATCTTTCCATAAAAGTCCTAAAGAAGGAATGATTAAAGGACTGTGGAAGAATCACAGCCATGAACCCACGGTATGATTAGCAAGTACCAGAAAATCTGTTGGATTGTTTGTTCTGTGGATGTGCATGCACATGTTAACAGACTGCACACTTTGTGCTGGTTTTGTCTTTGAGATTTTTAAATTGGCCCTAAATATACATAATTTACGGTGTAAAACCTGGTTTTGAAGTGTATATATCAATGGATGGCAAGAATCATTTCAAGGGATCTATATTTTGCCACCATGCTTAAAAAAATACATCTTGGCAAAGGTTTGGGCTGCTGTTGTGTTGAGACAACAGCTGCCTCTTGTAATGACCATTGCCTTGTACTCCCCAACTGTTGTGTCTTGTCTTATATTTCAACATATGCTGTTTGGTGCCAGGGCACTCTTGTACAGCTCCCAGTCCATGAATGTAAAATTAATCAAATAATAATGGATGCACCTCTTCAGGCACCTGTCACTTACTGGGCTCTTATGTCAGCAGTGCAACCCCAGCTGTAGCCTGTGAAACTGCAGTTTGAAATGTGTTTAATATCATTGAACATAAACAGTTAAGTGAGTTAATAACCAAGGACAGCACGGAGACAAGTTTTCTGAGGGAAAATTAATGTATGACCAGAAAGTACAGTGTCCTATCAAGACAGCTTCAACATCTGCTTTTGGCTAGTATATGCAAACTGGTCTGTTCCTGATCAGTATAACAGCACACCTTTCAAAATGTGGAGACAAGACAGTTGGGGTCTACTTGTCATAAAATTGGAACAGACTATGTATACAGTGAGTTTTCCCTGCTTAAATCCTTCCATCGAAAGTGGCTCTGGGTACATGTGACAATCATGGTTTTACATAGACCTTTGTCTCCTGCAAAGCCATTAAAAATCTTACAGATAATAAAACTAGATATTTGATAAACATTTGATAAAAACCAACATCTTTATCTTTTTAAGGCTGTGAGACTGGTGACTGAACTTAGCTTGGAATACAAAGTGTACGATCCCCAACTTTGGAGTTGCTTTCTGCAGAAACTGCTTGGTTTCAAGATGGTAAGAAACCTTTTATGCAATGCCTTAATTGCACTGTTCTGTAGTAAGATGAAAGCAGGAGAGTGGAATGAGAAAAACCTGTCTGTTATATTACCAGCTCAGAAACCAACCCATCAGCCTCTGATTCCTGAAAATCAGAGATTACTCTGGGTTGTTGCCCTAGCTGTGGCTTAACACCAACACAAAAGTATTTGGAGCTCGTGGGCATTCACAATTTATAAAGCTTCAAGGATTTTTATATTTAAGAGTATTTATATTAATTGTTCTAGTTCATTAATTTGTCTAAGCACTTTAGAGTTAATTGCTACAGCTTAGTCCTATAATAAAATGAGCAGAAAGACCTTGGTATGAAATTTTTGCACCCCCCAGATATAGGTATGTTATTACTAGTAAAAAAAAAAAAAAAAAAAAAAAGTACTTGAGTTGTCTAGATATATTTATAGTAGCACTCTTAGTTTTGCAATACAAAGTGTTAGTTCCTTTAAAATTTAGCAACTAGGACTATGTCCACATTGTATTGCAGCATTTTAAACATTCTGAGGTTCTTGGGTTACCAGTAGCCAAGAGGATATATAACCACTAGGGCTTCAACACAACGTGATCAAGTCTGTGAGGGACCTTGAGGACTGAGGCAGATGAAGTATCCCCTGCCACTGGTAGTGATGGTGGTGTTACCTGAGCTAGCTTGGGTAGCCTGTCCCTGCTGCAGTCACAGCTCCTGCAAATTCTTGCCTTTGCTCCAAGAGCACACAGATATTTTAATCCTATAGTTTCCTGTGCAATTCTAAAAATGCTAAAACATTTTGTAACAGAATTTTTTTTCTTTTCAGATTCACTATCTAAGGAAAGTTTTGATAGCAGTTACTGGGATTCAATCATTATGGCAGGTCTGTGAATCTTTTATGAATACATACTCAGCCCTAGTCTCATTTAGAGGGGATCTAGTGGTGATTACCTCCCTTTTATAAGCTGCTTTATCATCTGCAGGTGGAAAATAATATACATAAGAATGCCTTCAAATGTATTATCATGTGTGTTTTAACAGGACTGTGTGGAAATTAGTTTTTAAATCAGTTAATTGCAATGTATTTTTTTAACTCACTGAGTTAACTTTTTTTTTAACTCTGTGTTATTGCTTGTTTTAAAAATTCTGAAAATAAGCGTTTACTCATTTGGCGATAAACAATTTTGTCTAAGTTGAAATATGGCAACACCTCAGAGCAAAAGTGAAGGAATGTATTATAGGGAATAATCCTGCACTGTCAAGAGGACTAATAGGCTAGATCGCTAGGATTTACAAACCTATTGACTTGTTAGTGCTGTGGTTTCTGGCTACATACGAAATTTTAAAATAAGATGTATAGTGTAGCCACAATGGGCTGGTAGACAAGAAATAGTGTCTAAAATGCTATAGCTCTAGTTCTGAATTCTGGAGTATAACAGAAATTACTTTTAGCTAAAGAACAGACATTGAAAAGTTTTTGAGCTGGACAGTTTTTCAGACTTCACAAGTCAACATTGTGAAGTGCATGCAGTGGCTATTACTTGAAAAATGCATTTACTTTTAACAGATTCCTAACTTCAGCCGAGCTTGGCGAACTGTTATCTTGGCCCCGTTCCTTGCAGGTATGTTTATCATCATCTCTGCCTGTCAGACATATAACAGCACTGCCAAGCTGTTCTAGTTTGTCATTCTTTTCATCTTATTTTTCAGCTTCATGTCCACCAAATCCAAAGCAGTTGGAGGCATGCTGTGAATGCTTTGTTACTTTACTGAAGTAAGTAAATGTTGCATCCTGTATTTGGGTGGGAAGACACTTAAGGTCCTCAACCCTCTGCCCTCTTAGCGCCTTGTAACTGGTACAAGGACTGGAAACGGTGAAAAAAAGTCTTGAATCCAAATGAGGAAAAATCCTACTTGTACAGGACCTAATGAGGTCCCCTTGCCCCCTAATCAAAGGCATGTGGTGGGATAGGAACACAGCACATAGCATTGCAGAGATTCTGCAGCACTGTTGCCCATAAGCAGTTGGGGGACAGGTGCCAAAACAGCATCTCAGAGCTGTTTAAATTGCATCCACCCAGAATTGTTCATTTTGCATTATTCTGTCTCCCTATACTCTTACCAGAGCCGCTGGGTTTGTGCTGCCTCTTGAAGTCACAGCACAGAATCTCACCCTGAACATATAATTAATTATTAAATGTTTACAGAACATGAATTGCTTGAAAAGCCTCCCAAACCATTAGCATGTAGCATAAGAAACGTCATGTTAATTTACATAGTTACAGAGAGTAAACATGACATCTTAAAATACTACCATTAGTAATTACACATGAAGATATACAAACTTAACCCATCTTTAACTGTCTCTGTATTTTGAGACAAAAGTTTAATTTCCCTTGTTTTTAATGATGCAACATTCCAAAGTCCTAATATTTTGCTACAGCTGGCTGTACAAATTCTTGTGGTAACATGAGCAGAATTAAATCCAGCTCTTCTAGCCATAGATGGTGCCTACTAACATGCTTGGTAGTATTCTGTCTTGCTTTTGTGACTGCCAGTTTTGCAGAAGACACCATAATAGTAGCTACTCCAAGAAGCTTAATCCGAACTCAGTGATAAACACAAGACACTGAATTACGTCAACATTCTAGGGAGAATTCAGCCTAAACTTCTAGTTATCCGACACTTCCATTATAACATAAACAAGAGAGTCTTATAATTTTTTCCAAAAGCTATCCATTCAACTTGATACTTCCTAAGTGGGGGCATGCGCTTCAAATTTCAACTAAAATTGTTTGGCCATTTCTGGGAGTGACAGTTTTATTGCGAAGATCTACAGTTTCCATGTCTTAGACCAAGGATTCAGCATGGTAGGGGAGTGGCCAACCCTTGCACCTCTTGTTACTCACTCTTAGCCAAGATTTTATTTTTATATATAAAATTTTGAAAGAGACCCAGTGTGCAGAGGCTCAGAGTTTGGCAGCTAGCTTCTCTGAAGAATTCACGTGCCTTAACCATGTTCCTGCTCAGCAACGCAATGGCTGAGCAGTATTTTCCCTGTAACTACTTCTATCAAGTACTGTAGCTGCAGGGACCGGAAAGAAAAACAATGAAATTATGTACTTCTATGCACTCAGTACTCTTCCACTGTGTCCAGGCCCTGTGGAATAGTAGGAGGCAGCCACACTGCAATGCAGATGAGTCAGAAATTGGAGGAGAGGAGAGGAACTGGCAAGTACAGAGGGTGGCAACAAGAGCTACCACAATTTGGGAGGGTCAGGGAAGGTTTAAGAATGGCAGACAGATGTATAAGTGCTAAAGTACAGTCCTGTATAGAACCTAGGAATTAACAGAGTTCTCAGGCTGCGTTCCTCTGTTATCAAGCTTGCCATCGGCAAAATAGAATTTAGCAATAAATCTGCAGAGGATAACAAATCTAGTACTGTTATCTGATACTCTGCCGTTTCATGTGGTAAGCGTCTATGCTGTGCATACCAAGTTCTGAACTTTCTTGGTGGCTTGTTGTTTTTTCCACTTCTCTCTGCTGTGTCCTTCCCTTACTCTGGCTGTGAAACAATAAATACACTTCCACCGTTTTATTACTTGCCAATTTCAAAATGCCTTTCATCGCAGCTCATGAACAATGAGTGCAAACCCAGGCAACTGTCCAAATACTCACTTTAAAATCTTTTCCCAAAATCTAAAGGGAAGGAGACACATGCATGAATTATCAAAATCACTGAAGGAAACAAAATTCTTTCTATAGTTAAAGTTTTCTCTCCTCCCATGTTTCTGCTGAAGGTGTCCTGTCCTAGCTGATCTAGATGTGATTGGAATTGCAAAGCAATATGCACAGTTGGACCTTCCAGCTTTTGCTCTAGGATGCCTGTTGCTGATTCCTCAGCCTGAGAAGAGAGAACAACAGATTCAGGTAAGCAGGAGGTACATGCGGCTAAATCTGCCCTGGCAAGGAAGTGCACAGTGACGTAGGACCTCTTGCCTAGGGGAACTGCATCTTCCCTTGCTTCTTTATCAATACTGAGACTCGTACTTTCCAAAGAACCAAGTGAAGCAGACTTAAGTGCTTTCTTAAGGCAAATAGAATGCAAAATGTGAGAGAAAATAGAATGATCAATACATGTGAACTCTCAGGACCACGGTTCCCTCTTGTAGGGATGGTCTGTGTTCCTTTAACAAGATACAGGGTTCCTAGTGGCAGACAACTGAACACAAATTCCCAGTTGTGCTGCAAAAAGGTATCACGCTCGCTCCTTGCATACATAAATGAGGGCGTTGAGTAGGAATAAGGTTGATCTCCACTCAGTGAGTGGTGTTTGCACTTGATATCAGAAAAGCAGTGTGCAGTTCTCTGTATAGAGACATAGCAGCACATCACATTTCGACCAGAACTCTGCCTTAGCTTTGTTCCAGCTGCTAATTTGCATCTTTCCCATTCTCTTCCTCTTCTCACAGCATTTGCTTCTGTGATTTAAGGAAGAAGTATTGAAGGCTTTTAGGTCCTGCATGCTGCCTGTGCACCTACTATAACAGCAGTATTCAAAGAGGCATCCATAGCTATGTACAGCACACTCCTACTAGGTTCTGCATAGATCTACAAGCCAATAGAAGTTCAGATTTTGTCTACATTTTTTACAAGTTACAACACTTTCTAGATTTGCAAATAAATTACCAAGTGTTTGCGGCTATGCATTACTTTTGAATTTTCCATTTAGAAGCATTAACTCAGTCATGATTTCCCAAAATGGAATCAAAACAGTCAGCTGACAGTAGGAGATAACAAGTATTTTATCACTTTATAGCAGAACACGCTGGCAGTATTAGTGACAAATCTATAGCTGGTCTGAGCCAATATTCTTTGCAGAAAGCTCTGAAAATTTCTAACTCGTGCTTTGAAGCTTCAGGCATGACCTACTTCTTACTGAACCAAATGTCTGCTCTTGGGGAAATTTTTTTAGACTATAAAATTCTACACTTAATACTAAATCAATTCTTGAAAGGGTTTCCTGTCCTCATCTAACCCAGAAGTTATTCTACAGCAAGTAGAGGAATGCATGAACACGGGTGAAGTAGCAGGATTTGCATCACAGGTAAAGAAACCAACTTTAGGTATGGTAGCAGGTAGGCCATTATGTTTCACTCGGTCTCCCTGTACTGAACACAGGAATTTGTTTGACTAATGCATATCTTTCAAAAAGGACCCAATGTTTTTCTCTCTCAGGACAATGAGAAATGGAAGAAAAAAAGCTTTCTTTTCTGTTGGCACCCTGCTCTAGTAGCAATCCTCCTCATTTAATTTGCATCTTCTGATTTTTGTCTGGCTCCAACTTCCAACCCATTTTTCTTATTTCTCTGCTAGATAGTATTTTCTTCAATGAATGTGTTTAGTACAATCAAGTCACCAAATAGCCTGAGTTCTGAATCTGACTGCCAGGCATTTTCTTCAGCTTCAAAAACTTTTTTTATGGCTGTATCCTCCATCCTCCCCATTTTCCTCCCAGCTCTCCCTGCAATATCCTTTTGGGGAAAATTAAGAGCACCAGGATTGTATGTAGTGGCATATCTGAGAGGGTACATCTCCTTAACTGCTATTCCCACTTCTCCAAGAATCAAATCAGCTCTTTTGGCCATGCTTTATCCCAGCCAGCACTGGAAAGTATACTGCACACTACCAGACTGAGAGAGAGAATTATAAAGATGCTGGTTTTTGCAATCTCTGCAGTTGACACGTGACCACATTGGTCACAGCGGTGTTTGCTAGCACATGTCGAATTTACATTGTAGAATTATTTCAAGAATAAGTAGCAAGACCTCATTGTTCAAAATTTGATCAAAAAGGCTAGTAGAACTTTGTCATCTCACTCTGAGCCTGACTCATTGTGGGTATATTTCTTAAAATATCTCCCTGCCTGAAAAACTGAGATTAACATTTGAGTCTCACAACAATGCTGTTTAAATAGCAAACTTTTCACAGTGCTTTGAAAATATAAAACCTGCTTGCTTTGAGATGAGTGAGAAAAGGTTTATAGCATTTAACACTTGAAGAACTCACTAAAGTAAAACGTTAAGATCTTGAATGCAATATTCTAAAATAAATTCTGCTACTTTGCAGATTAGATGTTTGATTCTGGACAACATTATACATGAGAAACAATATGAAAAGTTTTCAAAATCTAAATACTTCCCATTATTAAAACTACAAGTCATGAACAATAACAGAGTGAAAGAACTGGTGGAGTACCTCCTCAGTAAGGACTGGTAAGCTCTTTTGATTCCCATGCATTTCCAATCTTGATGTTTGCTGTAAGTTTGTTATATACACAGAGCCCTAGGGACTTATCAGTGCACAGCATCCAAGAGCTTTAAAAGCCTGGGCAAGTAAACTGTCCCTTTTTTTCTTAAAACAAAACAAAAATCTCATTATTCTGCATTTGGTGGTAAGAGTATTTTGACAATAGTAAGTAAAATCCATTATCTGTATTTAAGTCCAGAAATCAGTATTTTGTTCTTGTACTTAATCTAACAAAAACATGTTCTTCTGTGATTAAAACAAGGAGAGCGCTTTGCCACTGAAAACTCCACTAAGCAGTTGTCAATTTGTAGTACATTGACCACCGGGGGGGGGGGGGGGGGGTGCTTAACCCTGTGCCGGTGCATTTGAAATAAAAAGTAACCGACTACCATTTCTCTATAAAAAATTTGTTACATGCCAC
>JAGPOW010001167.1:24226961-24266232 GCA_030014935.1 Caiman crocodilus | reverse complement strand
CCCCCCCCCCCCCCCCCCCCCCCCCCCCCCCCCCCCCCCCCCCCCCCCGCCCCCCCCCCCCCCCCCCCCGCGCGCAGCTGTTCAGGTGCATTTGAAATAAAAAGTAACCTACTTCCTTTTCTCTATAAGCAATTGTGTACTTGCCACAAGGGTGTCTGGTGATCCTGAATGATAGAGGACCACAACCAAGTGTGAAAACTGTTAAAATATAATTAATTGGTAGTTGCTTTAGCAGTTGTGCTTTGTTACTTCGATTACGATACAGTTCTGTCAAGCATATGGAAACTCCCCTCCCTCTTCTGCAAGGGAGTATAGGTAAATAGGTGCATAGGGAAGTGACTGATCATACCAAGTGAGGAATCTATTTTGTACATATGCTTGCTCTTATACATGACTACACATTGTTTAACGTGCTTACAGTATAGGTATTGCATGAGTTAAGCAAGATAAATAAGCTTTACTTCTGCCCTTTGCAGCGCAGATGATGCTGCAGCCCTGGTAACAGAATATCAAGAGAGATGTGGAAATTCTATACCAGCAGACATGTTGCCTTGTGATATTCTGAAGGTAAATCATACTTGGCCAAAGAAGAAAAGTAAACACTTTCTCAGACTACCATTAGGAGCAAAGCCTTATGGGACCCATTAGAGAACCCTATGTTTTCTATTAACTTTGACAGGTTTCAAGTATTCAGATCTGTGGTTTGTCTTTTTTACATGACTCTTGAGCTTTTTTATTAGTATGCTAATTTTCAAGAACATTTGTCCCGTTTTAAAAGTAATGTCTCCAAAGTGTTCAACTTTCACATTCTTCTTCTCCAGATGTTTTTGAGTACACCACAGTAAACCATCGCACTCCCTTACTAGAAACAGCCATTCAAGGATCAAAAAGTTGATGTACATATCATCGTGGCACCGGAAAAGAAGAGATCTCAAAGTGGAAATGGAATCAAAGTCTTCATGCTATTACTTGCCTTTCTTTTTTTAATCGGTAGTGGCTAATACTAAGCACATGATTTGAATGTGCTGTTCCACATGGAATTCTAGGCTTCACTTACGCACAACTCTTTTGCTCCCTACTATAAAATAAGTCCAACATTCTAAGATTAAAACAAATTCAAACTTAGCTAGCACTAACTTGAAGTCAGTGTTGTAGCTAAATACAAATGTCAAGGTTTATCCTTGAAAGTCTTCCTTGGCTAAATTACTTTTTATATAACTATGTAAAGGTTTTATAAACATGACTGTAAATATGAATGTATCTTATGTAAAATATATTTTGTAAACTAATCTTAAATTTGGATTCCTCCATAGGCACAAATAAAACCGATTTAAGTAAAAAGTTTGGACTTATTTAATCAACTTTGTAGCATAACCAAATTAGCTATAGATGAACTTTTCTAATGGAAACTAATATTTCATTTTTTTCCTTCTTTTTGACCACCCCAAAACACCCATTTGTATAATAAGGTAAGGTAACCACTCATAATCAGCAAAAAGAACATTGCGCATGACTTGATTTATTTAAACTTTCTTCCCATTTTAAGTTAGTCTTTGACACTGTTCCACTGAGATATGGCTACATGGGTTAAATGTTCCAAAGAAAGCAGAGCATCTCACTAGACTAGAAATGAAATACTAGCAGAGTACATTTAAAAACAACACAACACAGGTAAACATAAGCCAGGTTGATTGTACTTTTTAAAAACCTAATTACCAGTGTTCTAGTGGTACAGAGAATACATCTGTAACAATAACCAGATGGCCTTTTAATCTGTTTTGATCACTTTCTACTTTTTAGTATTAGTAAATTGCATGATATGCAGTTAACTACAGGACTGGGTTTAATCAGCATATTACTTCCAGAGTGGGAAGAAAGCTGGACAACCAGCTCTTACACCATACTAAACTGTCTGAGAGTATTCTGCAAGAGGAATAGCCCTTTCTAAGGTAATTGTAGTACAGAGAGAGATCAGTATCTTTTGGAGAAGCACACACTTAAAGCTGGAGAGAGAGTGAACCATATGCTGGAGCTTACAAACCACTGAGAAGCATCAGAGATGTCTGCTGTTCTGTAGAAACTAAGAAGAGTGGTTGTGATGCAAGAGGTGCATCTGGGGGTCTATTTCTTACTGAACTAGCTAGCACAGAGAAGGCAGGTATGCGCAACAGGAATTGCTAAAGTATGTGGTGCCAAGGTTTCATGTAGCTAAGGATGGGAAAGTAAGTCCTGGTCCTCTTATCCTAATAGAGGATTTGGAAAGCAAAACAAAGATCTTCAGACTTTTGAAGAGGTGCAAGGTGTCAAATTAAACTAAGCCACCTAAACTTACTGTCCATAAAATGGACCATTTCTATAACTTCAGGAGCAAATGGAATCAAAATAAAAAATGTTAGGGTAAGCAAACAGGAACCAGTCAAATGAACTGTTCTGTCAATGACCATTAACTTGGCATATACTACAAAACTGCATTTGCAGCACTCCACTAATTTTAGAGAACAGAGCTATTTCACAAACAACATCTTGAACATGTTTTTAAATGTTATCCTAGAAGTTCTTTGTTTATACTTGCTTCTTGTTCAGATGGACATCTGTTCAAGCAGAAGCTAAGCACCAAATGTGTGTTTAAGGTAAAGACTGTGTGGCTCACATAGCTGAACCTTTTTATGAAAGGTAAGGATTGAGGTTAACATCCATTCTGGAAATGAAGTTTCCGAATCGCATTAAAGACGAAAGTTCTGTAAACACCATTATCAAAACAGTACTACCTGGGAGTTGATGGTTAAAGTATTTTTAAACAATTTAAAATTGTTAAAAACATTTAACAATTTACAGATGTTCTAGTGGTATAGTGGCTCTGTGTTTGGCTAACAGTTTTCCATTCAAAATTAGGCTTTGTACAAAAAAAAAAAAAGGAAAACAATTTTATTACATGAAGGGCTGTTCTTTAACAAGCTCAAGCACATTTCCCATAGCATTGTGCACTTAGCTACTTAGAATATTTTAAGAAATTAACCATACAGAGCAAATTACCCAAGTGTCATTATTTGAAAGCTACTCTAAGCTAGTTACATTGTTATAAGTACTTAGCAAGTGAGTGTTTTAATACTATAAACTAGCAATCAAATATTGCAAGTAGTTTGCAGCTCTGGAATGAGTTGGTAAGGAGGCACCAGCCACGTGAAGCTGTCCTAGGATTTTTTGTACTCGATTCTTTCTACTTTCACATCATCTCCAATTAGCTGATACACATAGGTTACTACTGTGGAAGCTTGGATATCCATCAGCACAAAGGAAGGAATGATGTTGCTGGAAAGAAAAATCGATTCTGTTAATACTTGGCAATTACAGAAGCACCAACATAAGACACTTCTCAAATCTAGATTTAGTATGAGTTCCTCCAAGGAATTTGATTTTTTTAAAGCATACTCCATCACATAAAATGAGGAAGTAACACTTCAATATATTAAGCTTGGTCGAGTCAAATGTGTTTAGAGAGTACCATAAGAAAAATCCCCAACAGCAACAGAATTACCACTTGTAGTCTCCATTCAATAAAGCTTGGCTAACAAGCAGCTGACACAGTTCCCTCTTCTTAGTACCATCACTGCTAGGAGCTCTCTTTCTACTCAACCAAGTCCAAGAGGGTTCAGTTGCACTTTAGAGACTGGAAAATATTGTTACTCTAGGCAATAACAATGCATGCAAATCTAAATCTAGCTTCAGCGGTTCATTAGATCCTTTCTTGAGAAGCACTGGAAAATGCAGCGAAGCCTTCTGGAGAGGTGAAGCAACACGCAAGGCCTGTTGTCACCAAGATGATAAATACTTATGTAGCCTGGTAATCTACACTAACAGTTGTATCAATATTTAAATATAATTAAAATAAATATACAGCATTCTTCCTTTATGCTACTCACTTCTCCAAGGCATGATAAGCTCCTGTAGCTGAGCCTGGGTTGATATAGAACTTGTTTTCATGCTCAAATGCCTCAAACTTGTGTGTATGCCCCGAAATTAAAATGTCCACATCAAACTGCCTTTGTAGCAATGCCAGGCTGGCCACATCACCCCATGGAATAACCTGATGGCCGTGGATCAGCCCAATTTTGAACTGTCCAACAGTTACAACTTTCTGCTCTGGATAATTCAGGTTCTGAAATCAAACACAATGTGGAGGTCAGAGATACGTCATATTTAGTTATTTTGCCTGCATTTCTTCCACGTAAATAAGCCTCTCTGCTACTATTCAAAAGGTCTTAGAAATCCTCTTCAAGGCTTTCTTTGCTGCCAAATAGACCTGACCGTGCTCATAGTCAAGTGCGTTATGAAAGCCATTATTTTGCATCTTTAGGCAGTGTACTAGAAAGCTTAAGTTCTGAAACAGAACTGTATGGTTTATTTCCAGATTTACAAGACTTCCGATGTTATTGTAAAGTTGCTGAGATCCAACAACTCTGCCATCAAACGCCACCTGTTATTGCTGAATTATTTTAAAAGGCTTGGTTAGGTTCACATTCTTTTATTAGAGTAGAATTACGCAAGACAAGGGACACTAATCCAGGAGTCAACTCTCACCATGTTGGATGACAACACAGTCAATTCTACTCATTACAAATCAGCGTAATTTCTTTTAAATTCAAATATTCCCTTTTTGCAAGAAATGTGCATAACAGAGGACATTACCTCATCAAAATCCCCTCTAACAACGTGAACATCCCCAGCCAAGGTTTTGAGGTAATCATAGGTCTCCTTGGTGCAGAGGTTTCCAGTGCAGAGGATGTGTTGGATCTTTCCTGGAACCAGCAGTTTTTTGAACTTAGCTGGGAGGCTGTTGCACCGATGTGGAATGTGGAGGTCTCCTAACACTAGCACCAGCTTATGAGGGATCACACAGGAGAGAGAGAGAGAGAGAGAGAGAGAGAATTACAGATTCTAACTAAGATGAGTAACACAGTACACATTTTCTTCAGTTTCATGATTCTGTATTATGGAAGTTGGAAATAAAAGTAAGGGATCTTGAACCTGGATGATGCCACCAGAGGCCATATTTACAGAAAGAGGGTTTTGCTGGTACAACAACAAAGCTCACTTCTGTGGATCCAGTTAGCTATAGCAAAATAAAAATAATTCTATTAGTATAATGCTCATTAGGGAACCTACATGAGTTTCCAGCGTAACTGCTTATACTGGTTATTGTAGTGGCATTTTTTTAAAAACAAACAAAAAAAGCAGCAAACTTTAGCCAACCTAGAAATGTCAGCAACCCAAAAATAGAAAAGAACTAAGCTACAGCTATTTTCCATCAGAACAATGTTTGTTCCACATTTCCCTTTCACTTATTCTTGTGTTCTAATAAAAACCCAAACAAATCTGTAATATGTGCACACACGCATATATACAGAAATATATTTTTGTACATATATGTATATAGATATAGGTTTTTAAACAGAATTAGGAGTTTGTCAAGAGCCAACGGGCAGATTTCAATATCAACTGGACAGCAATGGGGCTTTCTTAAACTCATTTTTTAAAAGTGTTTTACAAGCTGAAGATGAACTAGTTTGAGATGTATGAATACGTACAAGTGTTAAAAAAAGACATAGGATTCAGCATGACTTATTTAAAAAAAAACCCCACAAAAACCCCTAATGTATTTGAGGCTATCCTTTCTAGAATACCACAAGAGCAAAGGAAATTTAATCAGATAATAATTACACCTTTGAATCTAAATCTTAATTACAAAAAGGTAGCCTGCGGTAGCACCAGACTTGTTAAATGCAACTTATTTGAGAAATGTAATTAATGCAAGCAAAGTAACAGGAAGACAAGCTTCATTTAATTATATAGCCTACGTGAGAGAAGCATTATAAAAGCACAAGACCTTCCGTAGCAACTCGGTCACTTGAACATTGTATATGGAGAAGCTGCTTCTATCATCCTGGTACGCCTATAAACTACTATACATACATAGCTTGTTTTCTTCCAAGCCTAGCGTTCTTATCAGTACAGCAGCGCCACAATGCAACGGCTACTGAACACAAACACACTCTTCAGAGGAAGATCACAACAATACCTGCAGCTACGCTACAAGATTAATCCTTTCCACGCTCTAAGGTTGTGTCTTTATTCTGGCAACCAGGCCAGCACCCCCGTGCAGGCAGCGGCACTCGACACGGAGCTTCGTTAGGAAAACCTACTCGGGGCAACACCTAAATTGTACCAGGGGAGCGATTTGGTGAAGCAACAGAGTCTTTAACTTCTGAGCCCCCAGGTCAAGGCGGGTCGTTTCTGTGGTCCTAGCGGGCAGACACCAGCCCTAGAGCCTGGTTGTACGGGCAGAGAGAAATAAAGATATTTTCTTCCTTGTAAGATGAATGTCATTTCTCCTCTCGAGAAGAATTTCACAACACGCTCCCTTGCCGGTATCAGACAGGACACCAGGAACCGGGGCGCGAGCAACGCTGGACTCGCTACCTCACCCGCTGTCAACCGTACGCCGCCGCCAGCGGCTCCCGAAACGCCGCCGCGGCGCTTGTTTCTCGAGGGCAGACAAGCCACAGAACGAGCCCTGATTTCGGGGCGATGGGTGCCCGTGGCAATCGCTGGCATCATCTCGCCGGGCCCCTCGGGAGGGCAGGGTCTCGAGGCAGCCGCTCGACCCCGACACCATCATCCTGCTGCTCCAAGGACCCCCACCCCCAGCAACCTGGCCCACTGCCAGGGGAGGGGAGAGGAGGGGAGGGCCGGGCCCGGAGTCGCAGCTCAGCTGCAGCCGGAGCCAGGCCCCGGGCAGGGAGGGGGGCGGACTTACTCTGTGCCCCGCCTGGGCGGGGCGGAGGAGTTGATTGCAGACGAGGCGCGGGCGGGGTTAGACCGAGGGAGCGGCAGGAAAAGAAACAGGCGAATGAATTGGGGGAAGCGCCCGACCCGGCCCCAACCCCCTCCGCCCCCGGACCCGGCCCGCGCCGCTCACCATCCTGCCGCGCCGCCTGTCCGCCCGGGGCCCGGAAGTGCTGCCGGAAGTGCTGCCAACGGCGGCCGCGCCAAGCCAAACCCCGTCGCCGCGCGATTCCCTGCGCGCGCAACATCCGGGCGCCCTGCGGAGCTGCGCAGCCCCGCCCCGTGGGTTTCCCGCCTTTTTCTGAGGCGCCATGAAGTGCGCAGTAGGGGGTCTTCACTTGCGAGGTAGGCCCTGAGGGGCCAGATAGGCAGCTACAATGGGGGTTTGGCCTTCTTGAGAGGAGCCAGCTTCATTGCCAGCCTCTGAAATCTGAGTCTAGACTGTGGTCCTTTGTGTCTGCCATGCGATGCGGAGATCTGTGCCTCGTGCTCTGAAAACGCCCCTCTGCCCACGGCTCTACTTTAGTCACGGGCGCTGAGGGGTGTGGGCTGCCTCAGCTCTGCTGTGAAATGGGGCCAATGGCTTGTGCCTCCATCCTGCAGGGGCACAATGCCTATTTAAACTGGTGGGTTGCAGGCTGCCATCCAACTCAGGCAGCAGCAGGGTCCGCGCTCCCTGCCTCCACGTCTGAGGCCTGCATGCCGATACCTATCCATCGAGGCATCCTCAGTACCTATCGATGGGTCGCAAGTTTTCAAAAGGCTTGAGTGTCTCGCTCGTCTGAGCAACGCGTGATGGGCTTCACGTGAAACTAATCTGCACCTCGGTGCTCTGGATTGCATCGGGAGGTTTCTTTAAAATGGGCGCAAGGAAAAGACAAACTTTTCCATCTCGTTAGGTAATCTGGAGGCGGTGTCGTGTCGCTCTCCTGTCGTTTAACCAATACCGGATGTAAATTGCGCCCTTTTTTCTGTCTTCTCTAACAGTGTTCGGAAGAGCGATACACGCCATAGCCCGTATTAGTGATGAATTTTGGCTTGACCCAATTGAAAAAGGGGTAAGTCCGTTGATTTCAATTGAGGAGCCTTGAGCAGGGAAGGGACGTTTTTGTGTTAATTGACAGTTTGTTGGAGTTTTTTCCAAAATCTGCAGCGTGCATCATGCTCTCTGTTCCTTGCCTCTCCAACTTTTGAAATGATCATCCTCCACTTTTTTGGCATCTTAAATAGTTAAGATGCCAAAAAATGGATGATCATAAGAACAGGGGTGAGACTTTTCTAATACCAGTTCATATAAAAAAAAAAAAAAAGTTTCATCCCTGTTCTTACTCTATTTCTCCTACTTTCTTTTAATTTTGATTTAAACTGGAGATGGTTCAAGGTATCGGCATTACCGTACGGCTATACACTTTTAACCATCGCATCTGGTTAGGGCATCAGTTTGATAGCTCATCTGAAATTGCCTCTTAAAAATGTGTGTTGGCATCGACTCAGTTCTAACGCCAAGGAAAGAAGGTCACCCCCTGAATCGGAGGTCGTAGTTTATGATGGTATGGACCAAGGCTTCTGATCGCCAATTAAGAGACTGTGTTTTTATATCGTGCAGCAGACTAACTTTAACATAAAGTGTTAAAGAACCCCATGCACGACCCTTTTGCTGCTTGTTGGGTGAAAAGGCTTGAACTATCTGGCCTCACTTCTGCAGCCAGCAGTCCAAAATGCTCTTACAAATTTTGGCTGCTTCTACATGCTTATTAAATGCACTTTTGCTAATGCACGTTAACTTAGTACCTCCATTGTGAGATGCTAGAAAAAGGCCCATTAGCCAATTTTAATGCACATTAGTGAAAGTGCATGTTTTTTGTGACACCTTAATGTGCATTAAAATAGACTGATGTGCATCAAAGCACATCTGTAGACATGCCCTTTAAGCATGTAAGCAATCCTCGAGACATTAATTGGACTAGTCACATAATTCAGGGCTTTGCTAGATCGGGTCCATAGTATCTAAATAACGTCAGCCACTTCTCACTAGTAATAACATCGCAAAAACTGATTAGTTTGAAATATAATGTTTCTGTATATGAATACATCCATCTATATTTACTATTGTATAAAGTGTTTTGCAGTTATCAGTAAAGAGTAAAGTTTTAAATAGGCCTTTTATATTTGGGGCTGTATTTGCAGCTTGGTCTGTTGCAGTTTTGTATTAATAAAATATTACATCTTAATTTATATTTTCAGCTTGCTCTAAGATCAGTGAATTCTTCTAGGTCAGCATATGCATGTGTCTTCTTTTCATCTATGTTTTTTCAACATTACCGCTGCGTGACTATGTCTGAGGTGCATCAGGGAGAGAGACAATTACACTTTCCTTGTAAATTAGTAATGAAGGTAAATGTTCGTGGATTAGTAAATATGCTTTTTAAGCAGAAGATCAGTTAAAGTTTCAAATCAATAGGATGACACATTTACTGCATTTGGGTGGAATTCCTTCCTTGCAGAAGTCCTTTGAAGCTCTAAACTTTGGTCCTGAAAGATAACTATGTTAAGAAGAAAATTAGCATTCACTTATTATATAATGTGCTTCCCTGGGTGTATCATGTTTTTATATCAGCTTCATCATGCTGGAGACGCAGGCAGTAGCCCCAAAAGTAGGTTTGCTGCAAGCCAGGAGCACTCCAAGTAGTTGCTCAGTAATTTATCTTGGTCATTTCCTGTTGCACTATAGTAGAGGAAGGAGAAAAATCACTGGTTTCTTTAGTGTCCACTTGGCCTTTGGCCTGTGAAAACAATAAGGAGAGCAGGGTAGGAGCTTGCTAGAAGTTGTTAAAGATTAGGAATACGCGGCAAAGGATGGCTCTTTTTACCACACAGCCATGTAAGGTAGCCTGAAAGAACAGCTAAACTAGATTTAGATAAGGCTCCTGATTCTCTAACCCAGCCCAGGTTAGAGTGGGCTCTAGACCTGTAGGAGCTGGAGCAATCAAGAGTGCAACACGTCCCAACCATTCTCCCTATCCTCACCTGATACAGCTCCCTTTACCCAGGATTGTAGGAACTAGCTATATTGGCCCCACACTTACTGGGGAAGGAAACTCTTAATATTTTGTGTAATTAATTGTTGCTCACTTTACACTCCTTGAGTGGTGACACCAAGAAGAGAAAAGGCTACAGAATCAGCCCCAAGATACCTATTTGGGGTTTTGACCTTCTGAAGTACATGTTTGGCCTTCAGTCTAAAAGGGTTGACACTGATGTACTGTAAATGCTTTTATTGAATAAACGTACATACATTTTTATATACAAAACTCACAGATCCATCCACCTCCTATGCCATTGCTGATGTAATTAATTGTGTGTTTACTGATTTATTTTTTTTTTGATTAATGCTATTTCAGTTGCTTTCGCTTTATGTTACTGTTTATATTCTTCTTTGTAAGTAACAAGCTGAATTCTGTGGATTGCTTTATGGGAACATTACTTTATTAATGCACTTTTTCTTATAGTCTGTCCTTCCCATATTCAGATGTCTAAACACACTAGAGAGGAATGTAGAGAAGTGCAACATTTATACAAATCTCAATGATTGTCATGTCATTTTTCAGCTCTTCTGCAAGCATGGTAGGTTAAATATAAAATGACGTTGTATAGCATTAAGTACCTCACGCTTGTTAATTAAAAAAAAAAAACAAAGATGACAAATATTTATTATATATAATTGAGTGACTTCAGTTCTGGGTCTAACATTTTCTATTATAAACAATTATTTCGTACAATTTAGCATTTGACTTTGAAATCAAATCAGATTTGGGGTTTTTTTTAATTAAATTTAGTAAGATTTTAGTGTATTCAGTTTTTATCTGTTACAAACAGATCTCTTTGAGATGCAGTCCATCAGATGATAAAATCTTAATTTCTATTGGTATCCTCACAGTATATGTCTAAAGGCATAGATCTTGGTAATTATGTAAAAGTTTATATACCTTTTTGAGAAGCTTTTGTTCATTTGTTTCCTTGTTTAATGATCTTTGTACCAGCCAAACATTAAGGGCTTAATTATGCCTTTCTGGCAAACTTCAACCATCAGTTGCTTTCTACAAAATCAAACTAGCCTGCTGCTTGCTTCTTGCAAATCACCTGAGTTGCAGAGAAATCTTGATATCCAACTTTTGGAAGCTGAACCTCCAGCTTTTACAGTGAAAGACATTCCTAGTAAACAGAATTTAAATTAATTAAATTTCCTCTGCTGTTAGGAAGATATTAATGGATGGAAGAGGATGGGTTCTTGAACTGATTATTTTGTTTGTTAACTGAAATTAAAATTAACTAATACATGTTAAGCTTAAGATAACATGCAAACATGTTAATTTTTGTACATTTGTTTGTATTTAGGTGTTATAAAAACTCATAACCTGACTTTTCAAGAATGTGACCCCTTACAAGCTGTTTTTGCAAAGCATATGTGTCCTAACATACTGAAAGTCCAGTCAAGGTGGTAAACTCAATATATTTCTTTATAGTAATAATCATACAGAATGAAATGCTGTACGTACCCATTAATGGGAATCAGGTTCTGATTAAAGGAACCAGGAACAAAAATATTCAGGGCTCTTGAATGAGACATAGTGACAGCTAAAGTTTGATGAGCTACACTGAATTCTAGTTCAGTTTGGGGCCTTTGGTCCTTGCCCACTTCCTCTCTGAGTGAGGTCTAGAATGCAATTTCTCCTCTGTTAAGTGGTTCTATATTATAGGTTGTTATTGTGTTACTACTTATAGTTTCGCTGTATCTTCCCGATTCATTTAGCTCATCTAAACAAATAAAAGAATGTTGTGATTTTTCTTTTTACACAGTCATTGCTACAATGCCCATTCAAAACCTGAACATTTAACCAGGGTTATTTTTGGCTCTGTACTTATCTATATTATAAAGATTCTGTACTTGAATTTGGTTAACACTTCTGTTGGTGAGAGAGCTCTGAATCACCTTATTCTTATGTTATAGTGTTCTGTGGTAACAAAAATAAATGTTGGTAAAAATTTACTGTTATTAGAAAGTAAATTTTGACTGTTTTCACTCAAAGGTCTGAGTAAGATGGCCATTTGTGCACAGTCACTTTACTCACCATAACCACTACTTAAATCTGGGCTCTCCCTTTGTAGCTGAGCTGTTTAGTACCAGGGAGCATGTAGTCCTTTTTGATTAAGGCTGGCTTCAGGTGAGAGGTTAGGGTCTGCTAATTGGGGTGGGTCACAAACATAAGAGCTTTCCAGAGCAAGGGAAAGAAAGGGGAGGCAGAGCATCTTGTGCTATGACAGATAAGCATGGACACATCAGGCTATGGTATCCCATCAGACTTGCCTAGGGTTAGAGAGGATGGGAGTTTTGGCCAGACTATAATTTGTTTGAGAATGAAGCTAACTAAAAGAGTCTGAGACTAGATAAGGGAGTGTAGCTGGCTGCATTGTGTAGATGGTTATATTAAAGACCCAATTACACATGTTGCTAACAGATGGCATAACTGTAATGAACATATATTATTTACAATATACACAGCAAATGCATGAAATATTGGAACTGTGGTGATACAGAGTGCTTACACAGCATTAGCCCATTCTGAGTAGGGGTACACCTGGATAGTTAGATGGATCTACATTCTCTAGATTGCTTTGAAATTCTTAATCTCACTGTTCAGCTACTAGAGGATCACAGTCCTATCAAACCACAAAATATAACTGAGGTATCGTCTGAAAATAATTGTAAGTGCATAGTAGGGTGTGACGGGCCCCCCCCCCCCCAGCATGAGATCCAAATGTTTAGACTGCTGAGCATAGAGTGAGTCTGTGCACAACCATGTGCAGACAATTAAAATATATAATATATTTTATATCAGTGTAATACACCTGAGAAGTGATAAAACAAATCCATTAATTGTTCCCCTGAGTTCTTTTTTAAAAATTAAACCAACCAATGTATAAAATGGATATATTTTTGCCAAGATGGAGAAGGCATCATATTTGACTGTGTAAACAATAAAAAAATAAAAAACAGCAATTAAAATGTTCTAAAAGGTTCTATTAAAAAGACAGTATTAACATAACCAACTGTGTAGTCAGGAATGTTTTCAAAGGTCTTAATAACTAACCTGTAATAATCCTCTGTCCATTTTCAATGTACACCTTGCAGCAAAGCATGCCAGGGTAAAACAAATGGAGACAGGGATCATTTATAGGTTTGGATTTTTGCCCACCTATTGTTTATATTACAGTATTATATAATACCTTGGGATACCAATCAAGGATCAGAACTCCATTGTGATAAATGCTGTAGAGATGCACAATAAAGACTGTGAAGAGACAGTTATTCCCCCAAGAAGCATGTGTGATATGGTGCAAGTAACCCTGTTGAAGTCTACAACCTGATCTACTCAGGAAGCCATGCTGAAGCATTCTGGAGATGGCTGTCTCCCAGTTTTTTGTTTCTACAGTTACAATAAAGAGTCACTGGAAGTGAGAAAAAATGAAAGGTTTCTTGGAGGAAAGAGTCCATTGCATGTGATATTCACATACTGACTGCACAAGAAATATATATGACAAACAAAGTAACAATTAAAGTGTAGAGATACCAGTTAAAAATAAAATTTCTGCATTCCTGTTAATTGTAAACTTTGAATGAACCAAAATTTAATATTATTTTGTGTTCTACCAGCAACTGAGTTGCAGAAATAATGTTGGGAAATCTAAAAAAAAAATTAATAAAGCAGCCATGTCTTCAGCCAAATTAACTGTAAACAAAAATACCAAAGTACATTTTCATAAATGGTAATATTAATTATCCTAATTTATGGATGTAATGTTAATTATGCTACCAGTTAGATTAAAATCATCATATTTATTAACACTTAAAATGTTATCAACTGTATTTTCATCATAAGTGTGGCAAACAACAACTTTATGTTCCTTTTGAAAGTAGTTTAAAGTGTTGTGACAAAGTGACCTAATTTTCATAACTAATATGAAGAATAAATCCTAGATAGTAATTTATAGTCTTTAAAATAACATTAAGATTTTATACAAAACTTCTTAGGCTGCTGGCTGATATCATGATTCATTTTCCAACCTGTCAAGAGGAAGTAACTTTAGCTATTACTCCAATGAAAGTGTGCTTTAAGAGTTATACTGAGGAGGAAAGAGGTAAGAATGAACTTATAATGTAAATGCTGACAGGTCATTTTAAATTCATGTAATAAAGTACAGTTAAAGCACAATGGAAAATGTTATTATGTGGCTGGAAGAAGCTTTCATGACAGGGAACAGGTCAGGAAAGGAAAATGGAAAATAAATCCCACTTTTAGAAAGTCTGAGGAAAACCTGTAATCAGCCAGACTCTTTTTTGCATCAAAATTAGATGCCAGGCAGAGCAGTACATCTAAATTCAAGTTATTTATTTGTTTTAGGCCTGAACTATGATAATTATTTTAGCTTAGTAGCAAACAAAAAAAGACTGGGAAAGGAGGAGGTGGAAAATAATTTTGCACTAAAAAAAAGATACAAATAGTTTAATATAAATACCATCATTATAAATAGCCATTGTGGGTAGAGAGCATACTTCTGAATGCTAGTATACGACTGCAGTGTTATAGGGTAGCTAGCTCAACATCATTGTTGGACATTGCCATGAGGGGACTACAAGGTAATCAGTCAACATGCAATTTGAAGATGGTGTTCATAAATACATTGTCACTTGTACCGCTCCATCTATAAAATACCTGTCACTGGAGTTGGAGAGTGAGTAGGACCCCGAACGTTTGCATTCCTTCTGTAATAGGCAAGGCTGATTGATGATAGTAAACTGACGGAGAGAGAGAAGCCTTTGGAGGAGGATGGAGAGATGGGGCTATAGAAGCTGAGAGGACAAATAGCAGAGTGAACAAGGAAACAAAATCAGACCAAAAGAAAAAATTACATTTCTTAGAAAGAGGAAGTTTTAGAAACATGCAATTACAAAAGATTTAAGGAAACATACAAACAATGAAAACACTAAAGAAAGGTATATCAAGATATAGAAGAAAAAGGAGGATAAAAAAAAATAAGGGAGGATAAAGGAGACAACTTACTGTTTGTTTTTTTTCACCAAACATCCTAGACCATGTTCTGCATCACTAGTGCCCAACCTTTTCATCCCACAGGCTGGATGTGCAGTGCCAGATCCATCTGTGGGCTGAATCCTACCAGTGGGCCCAATCTGGCACACTTGGTAGGTGTGGTGGGGACAGATCTGACAACGGGGCTTGGAAATGTTTAAGACTATTGCACAAGTAATAGACAACATTAATGGTTTTCTGCTTTAAAAGCCTTTTTTTGCCACTGTCTGCCTCTGATATACTTCATCAAGGGGGTTGACAACTATTTACAAAAACCTCACTTCTCATGAGGCCTTTAATTAACTTTAATACCTATTGAAATAAACAGCTGAAAATACAGTTATAAGGAATGCCCTGTGAACAACACAGTCATTGGGAGTGTGCATAACAGGCTGCAGTTGCACCACACAGTGAAAAAAAATACAGGTTGCTTTAAAGAGTCTTGGAATATTCAAAGCATTTATTTTTAAATGGCTTATAGCTTCATATTTGACTGAAAATACTTTAAAAATCAGTTCCAATGGACCAGGATTTTCTCTCATATGTTTTAACCTTTGCTTTTCTGCTAATGTTTGAACAGATTTTTCAAAGGCAATGCACACTGAGATACAGCTTCATCCAGAGGAATTTGACTACTTCCAAGTTGGAGTAGACTCTGAAGTAACATTTTGTCTTAGAGAACTGAGGGTAATATAAAATTTTTGGTTGATCGCTTCTCATCGTCTTGAAGGCTCAGATCAAGTTTAGCTCATTGCCATCACTGGTGTTTTTATTAATTCTGTCTTAAAGCCTTTCTGTTTGTAGGGACTATTCGCGTTTGCAGAGGCCACTACTGCTCCTGTTTCGATTCACTTTGATGTGTCTGGAAAGTAAGTTTTTGAATGAACCAATACAATATTAATGTATGTTTAATTTAGTTTCTATATCAAATATAAAATAACCCCTTAAAATAACCAATAGGTTTTGAAGGGGAATTAAAACACTGTGTTTTTAGTTAAGTGGTCATACAAACATTGAATAGCGTTTCATAGTGCTTAGGGTCAGAAGGGACCTAAACAGATCATCAGGTCTGACCCCCTGCCCTAGGCAGGAATGGGTACCACGGTCATATCACTCCAGCCAAATATCTGTCCAGCCTCCTCTTGAAGACCCCCAAGGTAGGAAACAGCACTACCTCACTTGGGAGCCCATTCCAGATCCTGGTGGCCCTAACTGTAAAGTAATGTCTCCTGACGTCCAGCCTGAACCTGCTCTTTAACAATTTGTGGTTGCTATTCCTAGTAACCCCAGGTGGTGTCCAGGGGAACAGAGCCTCCGCCAATTCTCACTGCCCCCACAGCGAGTTTGTAAATGGCCACCAGATCCCCTCTCAGCCTTCTCTTGTGGAGGCTGAATAGGTTCAGGCCCTTTAGCCTCTTCTTGTAGGGCCTGCCCCACTGCCCTTTGACTACGTGAGCGGCCCTCCTCTGGACCCTCTCCGTGCTAGCCACATCCCTCTTCAAGTGCGACGCCCAGAACTGGACACAGTACTCCAGCTGCAGCCTGACCAGTGCCGCGTAGAGGGGAAGGATCACTTTCTTGGGCCTGCTTGTGATGCATCTGTGGATGCATGACAAGGTGCGGTTAGCCTTACTGACCGCTTCTTCATTTTGATGGCTCACGTCCATCCTGGAATCAGCAATGACTCCAAGATCCCTTTCTGATGCCGTGTTGACAAGAAGGGTGTTCCCCAGACCATAGATGTGTTGCTGGTTCCTTCTTAGATGCAGCACCCTGCACTTGTCTTTGTTGAATTCCATCCTATTCTCATCCGCCCACCGCTGTAACCTGTCTAGGGCTAGCTCAATTCCACCCCTTCCCTCCAGCGTGCCACACTGGAGGCTCTTACTTGAGTAGGGCTTGCTTAATTCGAATCCATCACTGACCTGTTTTTCAAGATTGTCAAGCACTAAAAAACCCATGGAAATTTAAAGTGCTCAACACTGGCAGTTCAGGCCACAACACACTTCTCTTGGGAATAGTCTAGAGAAAGAAGTCAGAAGTGTTAGCACTTGTACACATGTGTAAGCAATTGTAAATATTTTAAGCACAGGTTTTTAAGCAAAATTCCATGGGTTTTACTCACTGGAGCAATGTAAAGCTGTAACAAGAAGCAGTCTGGTAGCGTACACTAACTAGTGAATAAACAAGTAACCTTCCATTTATCAAGCATCCATTCCAGTGTGTATATTTCTGTGTGGACACATAGTCACACACACAAGACATGGCTACAAGTATATGAGGTATGGCTTCTCTCCCCTAAATATGTGTATATTCACGCAGATTAATTTTCAACTTTGTTATTAGACCAATTGCTTTCAGCATTGAAGACATGATGATGGAAGCCACTTTTGTTTTGGCTACATTAGCAGACATTGAACACGGGATCTCTCGGCAATCTCCGTGTCTTTCACAAAGGCAGAAAAGGTAACGCAAAATTTTAGGTGCGAGTTTTGGGGACTTTTCATCTAAGGGGCAAACACTTGTCTCTTGAAGTTTTCAATTATGGTGAAATTGAGGTTGAAATGAAGAACTCTATTTGTGTTTTTGTACAGCATTCATAACCATGATTCTCTTACCCCAATATTAGGTGAGATTACTTAGGGGGCAGAAGGGAGGATTAGATTCAGATTAACCAGCTCCACCAGAAGAGAAAAAGCTGATAGTACAGTATGAGACCTAAGACAGAGCACCATTTATGAGGAAAGAGCAATCTCTCCTACTAGCTGCTTCTATTCTAAGTATCTATCTATTTGTATGGCCTCACACTTGTAAAATAAAAGCTAGCTCTCCAACACTTGGAGCATCCCATTTCCTTCTTAGACTTTTACCTATATTGTACTTCCTATCAGTTATGGGTAACACATAATTAACTTATATTTTCTTATTTCTCTAGCACAACATCCAGAAAGTGGTTTGTAAATTGTTATTCCCTCAGGTCCACCTTGACAAAAGCTTTTGCAGATAAGACTGAAAATGCCCCAAACAGCTCTGCAGACAAAAATAGTAATTCAGAAGGAATATCTTCAAAAAAGCTGTGTTGGAACAGAAGTATGTGCAACTGTGCAGAGTCATCAGAATTGCCAAACCTTCCATCAAGGAGAGAAGCAGCAGGTGACAGCACAATGGTGGAAGCAGTAGTGCCAACAGATTCTGATCATCACAAGGTAAGGAGAATGCCAAATCATACCTATGCTGTAAGGCAAAACCCAACAAAAAATTGGTTTATCCCAGACAGGAAGAGAAATGGTATTCTTAAATGGCTAGTAGTTGCATGCATGTGCAACCCCAGTCCCCACATTTTAGCATTACTTTTGTAACGGAGCACTGTTTCAGGGCTCACTGTAGAAAAGGGCCCTTGTACTTTGCAGAACCACTGCATTGTTTTAATGTAGTACATACAACATGTGTTCTTCCTTCCCCTCACACTTACCTGTGGCTTATAATTGAAAATACTAATTGACAGAACTATTTGAACTTTTAGCAACTGCTGCCACTCCTCAAGCACTTAACAGTGTTGTTCAGGAGGCCTGTTTTAGGATAGTCTCCCTCTAGTCCACCCCCAGTGTGCATTTGGGAAGAGGGAGGTTGTAGCAATCAGTTCCACAAGTAGCCCAGCTCCCTCCTCCCATCCCTGCCTGCAAACAACTCCATTCCTGATTCTCCGCCTTGCCAATATTTGTCCCTCTGGAACTACAGAAAGAACAAGCACTGCAATCCAGTTAGCTCCCTCTTTTGAGGAAAGCTAACCAAGAGACAACTGAGGCAGGTCCTGGCAAAGCAGAGGGCAAACAAGTGGGCAAGCAATAAACTTCAGCAAACTGGCAAATTCTCTAGCAGAAATGTTGACTTTCATAATACCTTGGGTGGAAAAATAAGCTATAAACTCTGCTGAATCACAGACTCCCTTGCTCCATGACTGAGATGAATCGGGCAGTTTAGGGCAGAATGAGCGTTAAAAGTTGCCAGAATAAAGGAAACATATAGTGAACGCTCAAGTCACTTAATGACTTAAAGAAAACTGAGTTGGGAAGCTTATTTAAAATTCCAATTCTGTTGCAAAATTCCTTGGATGACTACCTAGAAGGACCCGAGCATGTAGATATTCAGTGAGGTGCTGGGCTTTGTGTTGGCTGCTGCTTTGCAGATTTGACCATACAATTTAGCTCAGCTACATTAGGAACCTGTTCAAATCAGTGGGACTAACCCTGTTCGATGAAATCCCCTGAAAAAGCAGCCTTTCATGATGCAGGTAAGTTGTTCTAAGCAGAGCTTGATTTGTAAGAGGAATATTCACAGTCATCGCTACCAGCCAAAGTAATGTGATAAGAATAGTAAATTCAAGAACCTGAGTAGCGTACTAGAAATGACAGGCTTTCTTGCTAACGGGATGAGCTACTCCTTCCCTCTTCTGGAAGAGAGGGAGTAGTTTAACATTTTCTCCCACTATTGGATTAATTTTCTTCTTACTTCTCTGGCAGTAGAATCACCTGCTCCATTTAACTTATTTCCAGAAAGACTGAGGTAGCACTATCTGCCCAAGCCTTCTTCCATTCAGTGTAGCCTATGTTGAGTGAGTGGCTGAGAATATGCAGGACTCATACACACTGTGCACAGCCCAGCTGTACATAAGCATAGCTGGTGTTTTCCTGAACTAGCATTAATAAATCTTTTAATAATTAGGAGCTAACAACACATCATTCCCCTTTTAAATGCAAACCCAGGCACAAACTCAAGTATACTCTCAACTGCTGACAGAGCCTCTAAAAATTGCTTTGAAATACTGAATTACAATGGTTGCTGTTAGTCTGCAATTGGCACCTTACCGTATCTATGGTTACATTCCAGAATGTCAAATGTGTTTTAGAGCTTGCTGTAAGGCCAAAAGAGATTTGAAGTGCTATTAGAAAGACTGCAGGAGTAAAATCCCTGGAACATTTCACATGTACACCCTCACATTTTCAAA
Source organism: Caiman crocodilus (assembly GCA_030014935.1). Classification (NCBI taxonomy): domain Eukaryota; kingdom Metazoa; phylum Chordata; order Crocodylia; family Alligatoridae; genus Caiman; species Caiman crocodilus. The sequence goes on along the minus strand of JAGPOW010001167.1, from coordinate 24,246,237 downwards.
TGTTGCATTTTCCAGTTTCATTCCCTGTTCTTTGGAGCAGTGTCACTTAACGATCCAGATGTCAACAGCCACACGTTCCATAGTTTGGCAACAGCTAGTGACACTGAAGAGGATTTTGACAACAGGCAGCTCTCTCCAGTCATCCAATGAGGAAGCTCCTACAGAGTCTTTACTTAGATGCTTACGTGGTCTTTAGAAATGCTTTTAAAACAAGTTCTTGCACAGTTGTCTCTTTTTAGAAAGAATGTGCACCTCCCTTATGGAAATTTCACCACTATATTTAAATGACAAATTAAAACTGTGAATAGAAACAGTTGTTGCTGAATTCATCACTAAGTTTAAGCCAAAATTCGCTCTCCAGAAGGCTAAAACTTCCAGCTCTCACAAGAACAGTACCAGCTGGTTCAGTTGTGCATATGCCTCACTTGCAAAAAGCACAAGAGAAACTGCACTGGCCAGGACCCTATTTAATGGCTTTTCAGGACTCTTGAATTTCCTACTGTATTTACAGGTTAAACACGTGCAAGTCAATATCTATTTCAACTGTTCATGTTAATGGAAGTTTAAAGGTACGACAAACTTCCATGTGTTTTTAACACAAGTGTTTTTTACCATTTGTAAATAATGTTGTGTCAGGCATTGTGTAAGATGTAGTTGGAGAGCATTTTTCATGGGCTCAGCACTGGCAAAGCTTGAAGGTTAAGGATCTTGGACTGTAGCTACAGAATACCCACCTGCTCTAGAACGGACAGGGGTTAGTATGCAAGAGCTTCCAGCTACTGTTCACCACTTCTGAGAAGCTCTCTTGGCAAGGCCATACATTAGGCCTTTTAACTTTGCAGGACTGGCATTTAATTGAATCACAACCTGCAAACTACAGATTTAACACATACTGTATGGGAGCAAGTGTGATGCAGTCACGTAGGAGATGGTTCTTCTTTTTTGAAATGGTGGCTTCCCCATTCTCCCATCACAGACCAGGAGTCTGGCTGTTTTAGCGTGGTAACAGCCAGTTACTTTCAGCAGCCTCACTCAAAACAGCCACCTCACCAGACCTGTCGTCCTTTTAGTAAGAAAAAATTCACTGCAGGAGAATGAGCACACAACTGCCTTTTCAAGACAGCAGGATAACAGATTAGTTGGATTTGTACATTAATACTAGGCAGGCATATGGGCAGTACCTGAGCAGCACACATCTTCAATTAGTGCCAGAAAAGTTGCATGAAAAATGTTGTTGCACAGCACTTCAATGGACATTTTTGTGACGTATCAGTGCTTCAGTCTGTCAGGCAGATTTGCATGCTGTTACAACGGTCAGGTCAAGTTTCCCTTGGAAGTTATGGACCGGTCCTTTACATCTAGGTTTGAGGTTGGACTGCAGCGGTTTGTTGTACTGTAGGACTTAGGAAAATTACTTTGGGATGTACAGACCCCAAGACATGGAACACAGTTGTTTTAACGGCTGGATTTTGGCCTGCCAAATGGTCTGTTAGTGAGCAGTCCACACCTGTGTCAAGAAAAGGGAAGAGACTAGAATTTCTCACTGAAGTGCAATTCCAAATTCACGGTGTCAGTCACTCCAGCAAGGCATTCTTTGAATTTCCTATTAAACATTGCTTTGTATTGCACACTATATTCTCAGATGTGCATCACTTCTCTTGGCCTGCTACTGAGGACTCATTTCCATATTATATTTTTCTTTATACTAAGTAAATTCAGGGTAATGGAACTAGGGAAAGCCAAACAACATCTAAACACAGAACTTGGGACTCAGTCATAGAGCCAAAAAATATTCAGGTTGGACAGGATTTCAGGACGTCACATGTAGTTGAGCCTCTACTCAGAGCAGGACCAGCCCCAACTACATCATCCCAGCCAAGACTTTGTCCAGCTGGGCCTTAGACAAAAGTCCAGTAACCAGTTTTTAAGTGGATTTTTTTCTTGCAATTGTTACTTTAAAAAGCACACACGTTTTAGTATAAATACTATATTTATTAAATATTTTTTTACAGTTCATTTAAATGTATTTACAGAACTATTCCTGCATAAGTTATTCTTCAGACATCCAATTCACATAATTGCCTCTTAAGTAAGCAAAGGTAATGATAGTCTCATTTAGCAAAAGCATCCTCATTAGATATAGACTCAGATTTGCTTCATTATTTCAGCTATCTTTGTCAGAAACTACTCCACAGTCAATTTCTACATGTACAATCTGGTTTTCCATTAAGGAAAAAAAAACACATTACCCATTAGCAAAATATTTGTCGTTTCTTTGCTATGTTTTTACAACCCTGCCCCCTCCAGATGGTTTTTATCATTCAATGTGGTCCCCAATAGCCATCACGTCTTTAAAAACGCAAAGAGCAAATCTCAAGGGAACCTGGATGTTGCAGTTCTCCCACAGACAGCTATGAAAGAGTGGCAAGAAACCACAGACTTTTCAAGCCCTCCATAAGTATACAACTGTGTACTATTATATCCTAGCCCTTCTCGCCTACACACATAGTTATAGCAAAGTCCTGCAGCCGCTCTTACATGACTTGGCATGATGGATTACTACTATACAAAGATGTTTCATTCGCTTTAGATAATTTTTCCCCATCAAGCGATTCTTGATAAAAGCAAAGTCCCGTCCCGCAGCTGGCAGTCAGCTCATTCACCATCCAACATTTCCAAATCAAAACGAACACATCCCTCCTAGGAGCATCCCTCCTGCATGTCCCTCGAGACTAATCACCACAAATCTAACTCCTAGGAAGTGTCGCGACTTTAGGCATCGTTGTAATGTCACTTTGAGTATATGGGCCCTGTCGTTTTTATTTTCCAAATATTGGTTGTGCGCAGACAGCTTAAGTTCATAGGAAGAAATCAGGTTCTGATATGTTTCAAGTGCACATCTTCAAAAAGAAAAAAACCCAAAATTCTCAAGCATGTGATAAAAATATTAAATTCTTTATAATACAGTATTGCTTTATAAACAGATGGAAAAATCTATAAGTTTTACTGGTCTTTGGTGCGTCCAGTGAGGGATAAATCTATGATTTGTAAATTAAAAATTGAAATTTGTTCTTTGTTAAAGATCATGATGTGATACCAGGCAGATGGCTTTCTATTTACTGCTCAGCTAAGAAGTGAATGAACCCAAAGGACAGGTTTTCGGATCAGACCCGCCAGGTGGCGCAGTTTAACCACGGACAGGAAGGCTGAATTTCTACGACCTAGGATTCCAGACCCTGGATCAGTAGAGGCAGAGCACAGCGCGTGCAGTGTCTGAGCTCAGGGGAAAGCACCTTTGCCGTACTCACTTATCTGATCCACACACACCCCTTCTAATTGGTAGTAACAGGGAGGGCTGGGCAGGGCTGTAAACTTGAGGGGAGGAGGGGGAAATAGTTCAGCTCTACAGGGACATGGAGGTTCAAGAATAGGGACAGAGTAGTTGACCAAGTCTGCTCTAATAAGGAACTGTGACAGTAAATACTGGAGAACTCAAAGCAGAAGATACCCAGGATCAAGAGAAAAGCCTCTCCTGCAGGTGCGAGAAATGAAGCCCTATACTGCAGCATGAATACATTCCTTCCAACAAGAAACAGCTGAGTACAGCTTGTTCCGTTTTTAAAAATCAAAAGGGACTGGGCAGATTGTGCAAAGGTGTCTGCCACGTGCTGTTCCATTTATCCCAAAACAAGGATTTTTCTTTGTTAACATCATCCTCCCCACACCCTACCAAAATAGCATTTTGGTCAAGTTAGGGTAGTTAAGGCATTTTTACAGACGTTAAAAGGTGGTTTTGAAGTAGATACCTAACATTATGCCAATTTAGGAATAGTACATAAGTTACTGAAGCGCTCCAAAATTAATCACTCATCCTCATTATAAATGAAATGCCTGTTACAAGCATGATGCACTGAAATATAGTAAAATGACATGTACATGGTACATGTTAAATGATTTTAAATAAAATAAGAGCTTGACATAGTTATGCAAATATACAGTACAACTCCACAAAAAAAATCTTTAAACAAGTTGAGGTAACCTTGAACTTAACAGTTTTAATACAATAAACCAGGTAGTAAAATCTCCTTTTGAAATAAGGTAAGATGACTTACTGACCAAGTTTAACTGCACTCAGCTAAACATCAAATGTTACCCGACTTAAAAACATGGCTTTAATTTATTTCTAAATACTTCTCTACCAGCAAAAAAAGTTAATGAAAAACTGACCAAAATATATATATCTTTACCAGCTACAAGCCTTTTATGAGCCTCAAGAAGAGCAAACTGGGGGAAACAATTGTGAGCTACTCTTATTCATAAGGAAATGTTATATCGCAAGTGGCTGGGAGATAACTGTAAACATCATTAAGGATCATTCAGAAAACCCTCAGCATCAGTTACTGAAATGTAAGTTTTGCTTGTTATTCATTAACTATTTTCCATTTGTGTACTTACTGCCGCTGCCACAGCGTAAGCGAAGAGGTGCACTTTTGAGAGTCAGAACGAGGATCGACTTAATTTGGTAAAGCATGTTCTAGTCTACATAAAGCGAGAATGGCCATACTAACACGAACAATGGCTAGGCAGTAGTGAGTTCTCAAACGAAAAGGAAGGCAGTTCAAAGTTGAGGACTACCCGCTCTTAAGGCCACCCACCTTTCCTAGGGATGGCAGCAGCTACGGCATGTTCTCGCATGCTGCTCAGAGACAGGGTAAGAATCTGTGCTAACCTCAACTCTGAGCGCTGGCAGCTTTCGGAGTTCAAGCTACAACAACTTTTTGATAAAAAAAAGTTACCCACACCCAAGACATTCAGAGAGCCCAGGCCTCATTATGGACAAATGATCTGCAAAGCTTCCACTGATAAGATCACAGTTAAGCATCTGAAATCACAACACACTTATGCATCCGTACAGCTTAAACTAATCTTGGTTTTTTTGAAATTCTGCAATAGGAAAGGCTCCAAGCTGACACGACATATGCCAAGAGCAAAACTTTTACAGCAGTTATCCTTCTGAAAACAACGAACGTTTTTGAAACACAAATCCTCAGCTATCACTGTAACGAGACAAGGTTTAGGAACATATGCTTTTTAACATATCCTTGGATGAATAATGGATGTTTCTAGCAGATAGAGCAAAACACATCCTCTTGTGGAACTTTTAATCAATTATACCTAATTTTGAACTTTGAGCAACCAATGTTCATCATTTGAAACTAGTCACAATTTAAAAAGCAGTCACCACGTGGGTCTGGTTTCCCCCACCTTGAGAACAACTACTGGGTTTCGAAAGGCATGCTTCAAGCCTTGCATTTCCTCATTTCTTGCTGGCAGACAGATCAGTGTACTACAGTAGTGGTTCTTAAAAGGATCTCAACATTGCATCGTAGGACAGGCAACAGGCTTGACAATTGGCCATTGAGATCAGCTGCAACGTAAGAAAGCAATCCTGCCAGCAGGAAACAGTACGTGTGAAGCTAGGAACTCTGGGAGAAAGACGGTATCAGAAGCTGACATCTTAAACAATTCAGTCTGTATATTCAGCTACTATAGAAAGAAGGACGGTGATGTCATCTGGTTTTCCCCCTGTAATGCAGAAAATTGATTTTGAAACTCATCAAGAAGCTACCTAAAAATTATAAACAGTGTCCTAAAAGCTTCATTTTAACATCCTTTAAAAAAAAGGGCTGACTGTTTTAGACATGCATACACCCAAAGCCTTGGCCTCCTTCACTTCCCTTTCAAAAGGAACATGTGCCTCCTAAAAGCATTCTGGGGACCACTGATTATTTGGGGGCGGGCGGGGAGAGAGGGATGGAACTTGAGACAGCACAAGATTTATGAAGCGATTCCACGGATGGGGGGAGACGCACTCACCTCTCACGTTCAAGCCATTGTCACAGGCAAACTGTGCAAAGGGTGACATGTAGGTAGGGTCATACGCCAGTTCGTGAGCTTGCTCAGCAATGCTTCTCGCGGTCTGTTGTATGCTCTCATAATTCGAGTTCTAGATTGATGAAAGCCAGCCAGTTATTCTCACAGAAATGAGTGCGGTTCATTCACCCAAGCAGCTACTGTGGAGGAGAGCAGGATGGGCACAGGGACCATTACCTAATCCACAGTTTTCATGAGACCACTGATTGTGGGAAAGAAACGTATTATTTCACTGCTTAGAAGATGGGACTCGGCCTGTTTTGAACACTGGAAGTTATCTAAGCCGAGAAACTCGGCTTTCCCTTTACCTGTTTTGACTACCCAAACTGCACCCTCCCTTCACCCAGCTTGACAGCCAGGCACCCGCTCTTTCCAAAGGAACTGCATTCACTACAGCAGGAGTGCTAAGGCAAAAGAAGGAGAGCAATGACTGAGCAAACAAGAGAAACAAAGCTAGTTTGAGTACTAAGTGTCAAGCAAAAGGAATATCTTCCCATAACACAAAAATGCCTGACAACTCTTTAGTCTTGCATAATTACAATATCCATTTTGCTGAATGGTGTCTGTGCCCTACACTTAAATGGGAAAGTGTCAAGTCAAACTGAAATCTTAATGCCTACGCATGGGCTACAAGTCTGCATACCCAGCAGTTACAGCTTCCACTGCAACGGTGACGTTTTCGTGTCCCCGCTCTGCCCTGCTGCTCGCCTGAAATTATTTGCAAGTCTCAACACCCCCCGCCACAAAACCAACAGCCTTCCCTTCTCCACCCCACAGCTTCTCCCTCCCCTGCACAAGCATCTTGTTCAGTAGTCTGAGGTGCTAAAACATGTACTGCTGGGCCTTCTCCATATAGCTACTCCTGCCAGCCAGCTAGTGACACGTGCTACAACCACACCTCCATTTGAGGAAGAACATTAACGGGCAGGGCAGATCCCAACCGACTAACACTGGGTTTTCAACTCTGTCGACACATTGAACAAGACCTTCCTGCTCAAGCCATAGGCGAGACTGAAATGGAGGCTTTCCACATTCAGATGTCAATGCTACTTGGGGGAAAGTGAAAGATTTCTACTGGACCAGTAATACAAGAATCACCCTTATTACCCACAAGAGCAGCACTCCAAGCTCACACTCTGCTCAGAGCATGCCTCTAAATCAGTCTACAAGGCCACTTATAGAGTTTCCAGCAAACCTCAGCAGTAATTTTGCTGAGAGAAGGATCAATGTGCAGGCCACCGAGAAGTTAACATGCAAGCTGTCAGTGTCAAAATACCTTCCTCCAAGTGCCTAGTTCCCATGTCCTTTTGGATTCTGCAGTGGACTTCCTAACACCCCTCCCACTCAAAGTTGTTTAATACGCCCCTGTTCAGTGGGGAAAGGGCAAGATCTCATTTGTTACCTAAGCGGAAAACAGCTCTTGAAATGATTAACGGGAAGTAACAGCTATTCATCATATGGCTGAATAAGAACCTGCATTCACTGCAGGCACTTCATGGCAGTTACCTTCAGCTTTTTCAGTTCCTGAAGAATCATGTAGTCAGGCATGTTGTCAAAAAGTCCATCTGTTGCTGTCAGAATAATGTCTCCGAGCTGAACATCAAAAGAAGTACTGTCAGCAGCATCTGGGCTGTGAAGATGATGATATCATGTCAAAGGAAAGGATTTCACATCACACTAAAAGGTACAAAGTCCTGTCAAACAACAGCACCAATGGCTTCTGCAATTCACTGCTCTTATAACACATTTGTTGGGAAAATGCTGCATCAGTGCAGCTTATCAAGAGAGCCAGTGTGACAGAAGACACAATCAGGATCACAAACAGTTAACCTGTGGGGAGGTGCATCAGGACAATTTGGTCTAATCCACTTCACCACGGTAACCATCAAGTCCAGTGGTAGTTCAGGGTTTCCTTCTTACCCAATTTAAACATGTTAAAGGGCTTGAGGAGAGGGAGGTGAAAACTAACTGGGATGAGAAGGGCGATGCCCAGATACTGAAGCACTTTTTATTGTGAATGATGCACCCACAGCTATATAATGCACCATACAGGAAGGAAGCAGCACACACTTCGGTCACCATGGCAAACCCCAACTCTTAAACAGAACGAGGCCTTTAATGAGGAGCAGCAGGCAGCCTTGGCTTTCGATGGCAAAAAGGAGTTGGCTCCCCACACTGGGCGAGGGGCTCATTTTACCCCACTTGTCCTAGAACTGCAAGTTCATGTCCAATCAGCATTTCAACCCAGTGTTTTACTTCACTGCCCTATCTTGATACCAATTTTATATGGACTTGTCCAACCGTTGAAAGGAAAAACAGAAAGGCAATTAAAAATGAATGTAAATATCACTTAAAGTTGAGATGAGTGCAAGCCACTATGATGCATGCTATAACCATAATTCAGAATGGAAATGTGGGCATTTCAAGGGCTGACGCATCGTCCCCATTTTCCCCAATCCACAATGACTCATTCTTTGCTTCCTGAGCTTCCAAAGGATGCTTTTCTGATAACTGCCCTTGTGCTACTTTTATTCTTTCCACAAGATACCTAGGCCTTAAGAAAGCTAGAACCACTGGAATCATTTATAATCCAAACAGAGCCGATTTTTGAAGTGCTCTCGTGTTCTGCAATTCTGATTTTGTTTGAGAAGTGGCTGATGGGCTGGGCCCGTGCTGGAAGGCAGATGGCTTAGCAGGGGGCACTGCCCGAGTTCACCTTTGGCCTGGCAAGTTTTGTGGACACAGTGTCTTTCTAACACAGGCGTGGTGTTCTGCCAGATGGAGTTCTGCTCATTTTGACAGAACGCAGCGTGCTGCCGGACACTTCACTGTACTGCAATGCAAGCTGCAGTCACATGTGCCCTGCGCTCCTCTCAGGCTTCATGACCTCAGTGCCAAGCTATGCGAGCTAGCCTGTTCCTGGGTGGTCGCAGCGACTCCGAGAAGATGGTTGCACCCGAAACCAGAATACATGGCTGATGTCAAGTGGATCAATCAAAAGTGTTCTTCATCAGGTCAATACTGCCTGCTGGTGCCCAGTGCTAGCCCAGTCCATCCTTATTCAACTCTCACTACCTGTGCTGCAGCCACAGCTGAGGAAGTTCAAAGGGTTTCTACTTTGCTACAGTCAGTAGGAACTTTTCTTGCATTGAAGTTGGGCCCTGTGACACATCCTCCCTGATCCTAGATGGGCTACAAAACTCTTTTGTTTGTTTCACAGTAAGGAACAAAAAGCCTCTAATACTGACTCATTCATAGTAACTTGTATTTAAGGTTCCTGCAGTCACTGCAAACAAATAGCAATAGCTCAAACCTGCAAATGCAATGAATTTGTCAGGGTGACTAGAACAACCTTAAGGTTTGTATGGTGTTGGCACAATATGCAAAGGACCGGGACATGACATTTATGTTACTACACCAATGGATATTTCTAGTTTAGTCAGGACAGTTTCATAATACCCTAGTCCCTCTGAGGATCAAAATGACTCGCGTGCTTTATGCACTTAAGTGTAGGGGAAGTGACCATGCCCCTCAGCTCATAAATGCTTCAGCTAGCTTGGACTCTTACCAGGTTTTGTTGACCTGTACTCAGGTCAGCAGTTATTTCTTAGACAAGTACACCCTCCTCCCCACCTTCTGGTTTGTTTTCTAATTAAGTACATCCAGCGCTGGATTCCAGCACACCGAGCGCCTCCACTGAAGGTCCCAGAACCTCCCACGTGCTGGCTGTACACTGCATTAATCCCCATCTCACCTATCACTTAGTACGACTCCCTCTGCTTCCGGCGGCGCTATCGACAGCTGGAACGGAGTGTTGAAGTAATGCTGTTGTTCATCGGACCGATGGACCACTTCTCCTCCTCTCACTACCAGAAAACCAGAATCTCCCAAATTTGCTGTATGTAAACGATGACTTGTTCTGTCCAGAACCACTATGCAAGCCGTACTGCTTCCTAGAAGGAAAGTTAAAAGGATCAACGGGAGACAGGCTAAGCTGTAGCAGCATTTATGTCGCAGGAGCCGACTGCTGCTCATTATTTCATTCATAGGCCAGCTGTTCAAATACTCATCATCACTGCTGACAAATCCAGGCACATGTAAATATTTGTTGGTGAGAAACAAAGCGAATATTATGAGGAGGAAAAAAGCAGCGGTGAGTTTTACAGGCATTGCGCGACACAGCTGCCAATTAATTTATCTTGCTTTGATTTCTGTCATTACAGTGTGCTGACAAACACTTAGTGCAGCTTCCCATTCTACAATACTCCAGTGTGGGTAGGTGTGCACAATCCTCTGAAGGTGACCTATTTTACTGAAGGCACAGCATAATGAAATGATTACTGGGACCGTCACAGTAACATGATAGCACCGAGACCATGCTAGGTGCTGTCCACACTTCCCTTCACCAGCCCTGAATAATCCGTGCCCAGCAAGTGGACAACTGAAAGAGGTCACTAGGTGTTTTTACACCGCGTGTCTCAGAGCAATGCTTTTCTTTGCTCAGAGGCCTGCTTTCAAAGAAATACACGGTCTCTTCGTGCTACTCATTCAGAAATAAGCGCACTGCTTTAAAGCTCAGTTAAGAAGTGAGCTCCAGTATTTAAGTGCCAGCAGGCAGGTGCAACCGTATGTCACCTGACACATTGTTACCTGCCTGGACACTTCATTCATAACATGCCGATCAAGATCCCAACGCTGGAAAAGTCAGTGTGACACCAAGTTTTTAACCTCATTTTATTTCTATAGAATCCTATTTTCACAACTGCCTATTACTCCTCTCTCAGGGTCTTGGTGGTCCTAGAACTCTCAATAATTGCTCAAGTTATTTCACAAGAGAAGACTTCTCTGCAAATACTGTGCTAGATGGATTAAGAGAGGTAAGGGCATAGGGGAGAATGGAAACACCCGCATCAATTCATACTGCCCCGAAACCTCCCATTCACGGTGGGGGCATTATGGAATTTGAATTCATTCCCCTGTAACATCTGGAACTGCCCACTGACAGTGATGTGGCACAGCAGTTGCTGTGCCCAAAGAAGTCTGATCCATAATCTAGTGCATTGGGCAGGGTTGAGAGCAGAATCCCTTTTCATTTGGAATGAACGTTGCAGAAGTTAACACATTTAAACCTTTCCTAGAGACCGAAAAGCAGCTGGTTCCAACATCCTCAGCTCTTCCAGGAGTCATTTCTAACAAGATTAAGAGTTAGAGAAAGACCCTGAGCTTTCCATTAACTAAGAAATGCCTCCAAGCAGAGCGGCCCATTTGATGGATCAGGGGCTTATAAATCAACAGCTCTGACCCTTTAGTGCAGAGCACAGCTAGCTCCAGGCCACCGCCTCTCCTGCACAGGGCTGTGTTGCAATTGATTAGCAATGCTCTTCTTTTTGTGGGGCTCCCAGCCTCACTTGGTTCAGAGTCGAGCAGCGTTAACACGTACTGTAACCAGAAATCCATGCAAGGAATGCAGATCCCGTGACACTGCATATACTGCTCTTGAGACTTGGAAAGGTCAGGCAGTCTGTCTCCTTCCAGGGAAGGGCTGCGGGAGCTCATCACGAGTGGTCCACCTTGTCGGTCAGTTAATCACTTTGACTGCTTTGCACAAAACAGCCGGAGTATAATTAGACACTCCGACCCCCTGAAATAAAGCAGTCACTGAAGAGACATAGGCTAAAAGAGGGATCCGGCAGGCTGCTTGAGGCTTGCACCCAATTTTTTAGGCCCGTAATAAAAAGCAGGCATCTGGTCCCTGGCTCAGCAGACTGATTAGACATAGTTTACATAGCGCTCTCTGGGGAAAGAAGTTTAAGGTCAGGTAAGAAGCATGTGCGTCAGGCAGGGTAACTCACTCTTAGTGTGTGAAAGGTTAGACAGCCTTTAGAACGGTGTTCAGCTTTCAAGAGTAGGGCTAAATGTGGCCTTTCTGTCCACACAACTTCCACTGGCTACCAAGGGAAATGCACAAACAGATCTGAAGGCCGATTGTGCACAACGTCCAGGAAGCTCGTGGTTGTAGCACATCTCTTTAGCTTCCCTTCAAATCTTTACTCCTACCCACATAAATCAGCAACAACATAGAACAACTGATGGTACCATGCAAACCATTCAATCAGTGCAGGGGTGCTCAACCCCCAGCCCCTGCTGAGCTGTGATGCAGTCCAGGTGCTCCCACAGGTCCAGATATTTGGGGGGTGGAAGGGGCAGCTGCAGTCAGTGCTGCTGCCACTCCTCCACTAACAAATTCCAGAGACATGACCCTGCACACAGGGCCCAATCCAGCGTGTGCAGGGCTAGAACCAGGGGACTGGCCCAAGACGGGCTAGGGCCACAGTTGTGACCAGGGATTTGGTCCCATAGTGCACGGGCCAGATGGGGCCTGAGTAGGAGTTAGCAGGACCAGCTCAAGGAGGCACAACCAGCTCTCCTGTTACTTATCAGAAAAGCCCGGGTGGAACCAAGCCTAAATCACAAGCTGAGGAGCTGGTGTTAAACAAACACGAGCAGGCGCGGACTGCCGGGACAGCTTGTTTTGCAGCCACTCTCAGCAAGTCTATTCTTTAATGAAAAATCACTGAAGTGCTCCTTGGAGCAGAGTTATGTACCAGTACCCTCACATAGGGAGCATCGGTGCTCCAAGACGGTGTCAGGGTTCCCTTGAAATTCAGGACATAACTGGCTGAGGATCTGCACTGCACTACTAAGTGACTGCTCAAACCACCTTGAAGCCGTAAGCCTGGCCAGCACATTTTACACCATGGCATCAACGTGTGGGTTCTCTGTTGCTCTTACCAAGCAGAGGGACTTTGTTCTGCAGTAGCTCACAGTAACTGGTGGTAAGAATCCCAACGGGATTGTTTGGTACGAACCGTCCTTCTTTTACTAAGCGCTCGCACGTTCGCATTAGAGTCCCTGAGAACTGAGAAGGGTCGACCCCGTAGTCTCTCCAGCCTCCTACGCCGTCTGCTACCCCTTAAAAAAAGAAGAGAGGGAGAAAGAAAGCATGTTACCACTCATGCAGCTTAAGGAGGTCGTATTAAATGCTCACTTCTCACACACTTACGTGAGGTCCAGAAGCTAGACCATTGCAGGCTGTTACCCATAGTTCTGTACTAAGCCTGTCTTCAAAGTGGTGAGTTTTACATTTGTAGTACCTCTGTTCTCGTGTCACAGCTAGTGGGAGAAAAGTTATATTTGGTTTTCAGGGGAAAAAAAAATGCTCTGAAAAGCATATTCTGATGTTAGGCCTCATGCATTTCAGTTAGTAAATATGGTAAAAATGTCTAAAGCTACAACTTCTGCTTAAAATGATATTCTGAAGAAAGTGACTTCATTTTAAGAGATCCTAGAGTTGCCTACCTTCCTAGGAATTCAAATTAGATCAAAACTTTCATTAGCCCATTGGAGAGAGAGGAGTGTGGGGTGGGGGGGCAGTGTAAAACATTTTAAACACTACCAGAACAAGTGGTGAAAATGGTTGCACCCCCAGGAGGAAGGATCCCCTTAGTCACTTGTACCAGGGGAACGTCCCGGGGAGGAGCAAGTTCTGCAGGAATCAAGCTTCCATTTGAGAAAGCTCTACCCAGGAAGGGCGTGAGCCACAGCAGTACTATGCTTTATACCTGCAGACAGACACATCATCGCTTCTGGCTTCAGCCAAGCGCGAGTGAAAGCTGAGCAGGGTCTTGGTGGCTGTTCGCACAAGTGGGATCCGGCAGGCTGCACTCTGGGAAACTCGGAGAGCTCTCCGCAGCAGCAGAGGGAAGGGCAAGAGCTACGCAGAGCGAGAGCACACGGGGCAGATTCCCAGGATCCATCCCCACCGCTCACTGCAGCCCCTACGATGGCAGCAGCGTGGAAGAAGAAAGGGCCTGTTTCCCTCCTCCCAGGAGAAGACAGACAAGTGTAGGGAGAGGAAGGAACTGGATTCAGAGCTCTTAGCTGGAGGCTAGGTGAAGTCCCCGACCTGGGCCCAGCGCATTGCTCAGCTGGCTGAGATGTTTGTCGACTTCTTTCAATCTGTCCCTAGTGCCAACACAGGCACATTAAAATAGAGTCTAAGAAGTTATTACTGACTAACTTTAATCTACTACAAAAAATGTATTGGGACATAAGCCCATAGCTTCTCAACCAATTTAAACCTCTGACCGTCAACTTAAGGGAGTCACGAGCTGAAATGTGGGATTCTGCGACAAAATGAAGTTCAAGTCAATTATTCACGACACAGCATGGTGAGTCATTTCCACAGATCGCAGCAGGCTTGAACGAGAACAGTTTCCTACAAAGCAGAACAGAGCCAACCCCTGGCCAAAGAGTGAACATGAATTCACCAGTAAAATACAATATGCATCATCTCCAAAGGCCCGTCACGCGGGATGCTGTCTGAAATGGAGATGGACAATTTCGAGTTGACCTTGCCATGAACTCTGTAATCTGACAGCAGGTTAGAGCTAGATTCTGCACAGCCTATCAACATTAATCAGATTTCTCCCAAAAATAGTGCGCAACCTTTCCGACACCTGCTTTGTCCGTGTTTTCTAAGCAGTACAATGTGCAAAGGGCAAGATCTCACTCTTCTCGCGTATGGGCACAGCCAAGAGCAACCTCTCTCTCGGAAAAAGGATTTGGGAGCGGAGCTCGTCCAAAAGGAGCCCGGGGATTCCAAGAAGCTGCTTTTCTAGTTTCAAGAGTAAATGAGCCCTCTCCATGGACTGTTACTAAATTTACCCTTTGGTTTCGGCCACCGGCCAAATCAACCATCAGGACTCGTTTCCTTTTAAATGAATAAAGGGCACTATCAAGTTCCTTCATAAAATACTGTACATGGTTACGCTTTACAAGCAATAGGTCTAGCATGAGAGCCCTAATATTTCTGCACGAAGGTCGCCAGGTCTCATTTCCCTTCTGTTCTGGAATCCGAAGTGGTCGAGATGCTACAGAGGGTCACCCCATCTCCAATAAAACAGCAGTGTTGTATTACTGCGCTGCCAGGAAAGCAGCATGCATTCTGCTCTTCACATCACACCGGCATACTCACAAGTGTAACTTTTCTCTAAAAAAAGAAGTGGTTCACAACAAGTTGTTTCAGTCACACCCAGGAGATAATTGCAGACAGTTATTTCTAAGCTGAAGATGCGTGCAAGTTACGTCTTGTCATCAATCTAAATACAGCTAGCGTACAACCAGGGGCTCGTACAACAGGCACGTTTCAATAGACTGCCATCTGCCTAACACTCTCCACCGACCAAACGGCACAAAGCTACTAAAGAGAGCTGTTCACCAGATCAGCCTTCAAATGGGTTTTGTGCAACAAGCTGTTACAAGAAATGTGGCATGGAAGTGGTTTCAGGTGCGTTTGTTCTTCTCCCTGCCCGGTCAGACCGTGCGGATTTACACACCAGCTCATGAAGCTAATGCAAGACTCAAGACTGCCACGCTCCACTGAAACCAGCAAAAACGGATTAGGCTAGTGATTACCCAAGAGGGGCCACACGTCAAAGATGATTTAAGCGCTAGTGCAACTCTGCTGCGCTATTAGCAGCAGACGAGCCAGCCGATTTCTCCCGTGTGTACCTCACTCCAAGCCTGGAGCTTGAATCTTGGCCTATGACCGCATACTTCATCCTGAGCCACAAAATGACCTGTTCTGCTCTCTCCTCTCCCTTCCCCACCGCCTCCTGCCTGACAGCACATTCCCTCAGCTTCCAACACAGGCACCCACCAGCTTTTCTTTCAGTCAGGTTTCTAATTTACTTCTGCACTGGGCTCAGGATGAGGGAGCCCCTGCTTTAAAGGTCAGCAAGAGATGCTGGTGGAGGAATGAGTCTCACCCATGTCCAGCAGTAAACGACGCACCTCTGTAACACTCCAAAATAACCAGAACCTCAACTTACTAGGGACCAGGCTACTTAAGGCTGATGGCAGCCAACTGGAAATTCAGACCAAGCATGAGCTGTTTTCACAACACCCCTTAGCGTGTAGTTTATTCTACCGTCAATCTCGGTGTGCAATGATTTTAGTAGTGGACAGGAGCCTCAGGCATGAACACTGTGCACAGAAGTGGCAGCAACAGCACAAACTTCCCAAACCGGCTCAGTGCTACGCGCCAGCTGGGACTTCAAAGGGACTGGTAGCAGAAAGCGAGGACAATTCATTCTCCATATGCACCAGTCCTTGCCCCGTTCCAAGGCATTCAGCCAGACGGACCAAACACAGCAGTGATTTCTGTGGTGTGAAGAACCATGCTCTCTAAAAAATGACGTATGTGTAACTGGTATGTAAAGAACTATTAAACATAAGAATGACTTGATAACATTTCTCCTGTAACACCATGTCTCCCAATCTCTCCTCAAATTTAGAAAACTCCTGCTACTAGCAAAGTCACTGCTGAAGAACAAGGGCATGCGGCTGTATCGATATTTACTCTTCTTGTTTATCTTGCTGTCACCCAGGACACAGACCACGCACGACAATTCAAGACAACCAGAGGCTGGACTGCTAAACAAGGCTGGTCAAATCTCAGCTTACTTATTAGTTCTGCCACATTTCACAATAACATTCAGCATTTTCTTTTAGTCGTCCCCCCCCGCCTTTCTGACCTTGAATACCCATGGTATAAAATACTAGCTGCTTGAGATTAATAGTATAAGATATTGCCCAAGTGCAATTATTTAGAGCCTTTGAGTGAGTGGGTGCGACGGCAGCATTCAAATATCTGAAAGGCTGCCACGGGAAGATGAAGCAAAACTGTCCTACCCTCAGTGCCGAGAGCAAGAGGCTGTGACTTTGTGCACTTCCTTGGATGCCTTATACCCAAGGGCATGCAAGGTTACATCCCAGCTGCCAGAACCAAGATCCTGAGACGCTCACGGCAAAGGGGGACATTAGCAAATAAAACAGCTGAAAAGATTTAAAAGAAAATGTGCACGTTTTTAAAATGAGAAAATGTTTTGAGAGCATTTCAAGGGCCAGGTCCCTTGTACTAGAGCCTCTCCTTCAGCACGAGGAACTGCAAGTTACTGTTCTGCTGTCCTCCCTTGTGTTGAGAGATCCACGAGCACTCCCCAGAGCTACTGCCAGGTTACATACTCTCTGCATGCGTCAGTCAGTTAGAGAGACCGGTTCCTTCCAATCTGTCTCAATGCCAGGGACAATCAGTAAAATCCAGAGTCTCAGAGGAAAATCCAGACTGACGGATGTCGCGGTAGCCAAGCCAACCAAGGTAAGATGCAGCGATACTCAATGCTATTCAAGTTAAGTACCCCCGGCAGCCAGCACTTCAGCTAACTGGAGGGGCAAGAGAGCCAACTCGCAAAACCAGCAACGTTTGGGATAGCTGCATGCATATCTCCCTGGTACACGCTTTCAAGGCAGATCCGTCTCTTCCATTCTAGCTCAGACATGCAGTAAAGCTACGGGCTTCTTAAACTGATGCTAACCTTTCACCTGCCCTGCTTCAAATCAGTAACTTTTATGAGCAGCAGTCTGCCAGCCAGCCACAGCTTACCTACCAATTCCCATGTCAGCAGATCGAGTGCAGGAGGAGTGCCCGGAGCTGGAAACCTTTGGAAGCTGGTCACTATGAAAGTGCACACCAGGGCACAAGAAGCAGATGCACAAAGATGTGCGGCAGGGCATAAGCGTACCTGCAAACTGTATCTGCACAGAGCAGGGGAACATAATGAAGCCTTCAGCTCATGCAACATTGAACTTCTAAGTCCGTTACTGAATTAACCATGAGTCACTGGTGCCAGAGGACGAAGTGACGCATCTATGGAATGATTTTGCATTTGGCACAGAAGAAGCGTTACATTAAAACTTCAAGAGCAAAAGAAACTGCACCTGAAATGCATCACCTACAGTGATGTTGCATAGGTACTTTTAAAACGTAGGTGACGGGAAGCAGAGGTAAACTCGTATTCCAGCTAGCCGAAGTCCTCCATTCAAATCCAGATCTGGTTCTCCAAGTCAGCAGCTAAACTCTGACTTAATAAGAGGACAGTGGGATCATGATGCATTACTCAAGCTGTTTTCTGATCAACCGGACCTTGACATTTATAAAGAAATAACTATACACAAAGCATCTCATAAGGTCAGGTCACAACTTACAGCTTGAACATAATTCTGAAAGATTTGGGTGTAGTCAATACGAATGGTTAATGTACAGGTCAATTTGCATTACACCTTTTATCAACCAACAGCACTGGTTTATGGAACTCAACCAGCTTAAGGCTCGTTTCATCTTTTCCCCATCTCCGGTAGATACACCAAAAGAAGGAACAAGAGGCTAGGGAAAGAAGTGAGGGCTTAAGTAACTACAGATGCAAGAAATGGTATTAAAAGAAGACAGACAAAAGCAACAGAGATGGGAAGAGAACACGAAGCTCTAAACAACCACATTCGTGGAGTGACGGGACTTCCCTGAAAGCATCCAGTGTTTATTTTGGTCACGTCTAGCATTGGCCTGTATTCTTCTTCCTTGGCTGGTGCAGAAAGAGAGTGGGAACCTCACAAATGTTTTCCTCAAAATGATGAAACTTGGTATAGATTGGAACATAACAGGAACATGCTGAATTCTTGTTACGCTCGAGGCGTTTTGCAAGTTTCCCAGCATGGCTAATACCACAGGTATTAAGCAAGACCGAAAACGCCCATGCTACTGAAGGGTAGGTAGGCTGCTGCCAGTATTTGTTCCCTGGAAGGGATCTGCGACACAGAATAGGTCCAACTCACCCAGCACTCAAAGTGCCAGGCTGCACCTGGATACTAAACCAACAAAAAGAACAGATTACGGCAATGCTTCAGCCAGCACAGAGACTGATTGATGCTGCCACTATGGTACTTGGCTTGCATTCAGTTGGACTTATTTCCTTCTACAGCTCTCTCACAGGGCAGGGCCTTCCCTCGAGACCGCTTCAGTTATGCAACTCGGGTTACACCTACTGCCAGCAAGGGATGTGAACAGCAGGTACAGTTATAGATGTCTGGCTGCAAATGTAAGCCACAGTAAATGCTTAGCATCATTACAGGAACCATAGTCGAAAAGAGTGGTCAGGTTGGAGGTTATCTGCAGCTGAGAGCCACTGTTTTTTTCAAAATGCAATTCTACTGACAGCTGCATCAGCCACCACTGAGATTGTCTTTTTTTAACAGCATCTGTATTCCCCAGCAGCCCTGTCAACAACACGTGGTTTCCTTACAAATTACAACACTCAACTGAATGTCAAGTGCATGTAATAGGAGCAACACTTGCACAAAGAAAGTGATGTTACTTTTGTTGGGCTCCATGCTTCAAGAAAGATGTGAACAAATTAGATGAGTCCAGTCCTGGATTGCAGCAAGG
>JAGPOW010001167.1:24215577-24225788 GCA_030014935.1 Caiman crocodilus | reverse complement strand
GCCACAAGATCCCCTCGCAGCTTTCTCTTGTGGAGGTTGACAAGGTCCAGGTCCCTCTGCCTCTCCTTGTACGGCTTGTCCTGTAAGACCCTAACCATACAAGTGGTCCTCTCAAGTCTGTCAACATCCCTCTTGAAGTACAGCACTCAAAACTGGACGCAGTACTCCAACTGCAGTCTGACCAGTGCTGCAGAGAGAGGAAGTATCACCTCCTTGGCAATACCTGTCAGTCATCTGCTGGCACATGATACAGTGTGGTTAGCTTTGCCGATGATTTCGTCACACTGACGACTCATGCTCATCTTGGAGTCCACTCTGACTCCGAGATCCATTTCTGCTGCTGTGCTGCCAAGAGGGTCTTTTCCCAGCCAGTCGACGTGCTGGATGCTTTTGCACCCTAGGTGCAGCACTCTGCACCTGTCCATGTTGTACAGCATCCTATTGTGTCCTGCCTACTTTCCTCACCTGTCCAGGTCTACCTGCAATCATTCGTAGACATGAACTCAAATAAACGTTTGCCTTCTGTGTCCTTCAGATATTTGGTTACTCTGACACTAGCACTTCCTGGAGCCATCTTTTCAGATTGTCTCTCCTTAGCCATTTGCATTTCCCCCTACAAGTCCTTTTCTTACTCAGTGAGATGCTAGCCTGCATTCCTTGGGGCATCAGCTTTTTCCTCCCCAAACCATGCCTACCATGGGTATTAGATAGCTAAATAGGAAGGGGGAAAGACTGCCGTAAAGGCTCTTGCCAAGGTCACTTTCTAAATAAAGTCCCATTCACGTCTTAGAAAGCGCTGGTGTCATGGGATGCAGAATGACTGCTGCTGTGTTTCAGTAATGGGTCACAACAGGGACAGCAGACCCCAGGAAAACTGGCAAGGATAGATGGCGCCTAGCAAAAGAAAAAGAGCCAAGTAAGAAAAAGACAGGCCCCAAGGCTGGGGGGAAGCATCATTGAAAAAACGGCACCACAAGGTCTAGAAAACAAACCTCAACCCCAAATTTGAAAAAAGCGATTGCAGTGCTAAATAGGACTCAGGCTGTTAATTCCACATGCAACTTGGAAAACACCAGAGAGGCAAAAAAGGAGTAAATCTACTCACCCATGTCAAGTGTCACAGTTGCTAGCCACTAAAATGCACATCACTATCAAATGATGAAGAATTTAGGCTCTCATTTATGCAAATGTAGGTTTCTATCCGTTATACAGTGCCCCTAGATTCACTAGACCAGGCTTGTCCAACACGCGGCCCGCCAAGCCATTTTCTGGGGCCTATGGTGCCGCAACGGGAAACGAAAGTAAATGCTGTTTGCTTTTGTTCCCACCCCTTGTCCCCCCCCAGCCCCTTCCTAACGGCTGCTGAAGGGCTCGGGAAGGGACAAGGCTCCCACATGCGTCGTGTCAGCTTCACATTGCCAACGCGGTGCGGCGCCTCCCCTCCCCCTTCATTTCACTGTGTCCCGTCCTAGCCCTGCCCCTCCCAGGGTAGCAGGTGTGGACGTGTCCTCGAGGCCACCCACGTGGCAGGGAGGATACCGTGGGGTCAGGCGGTGCCCCCTGACCCCTGCCCCCCCAGGCCACGCGAGTGCCCACTCAGGGATAAAAGTTCATGATCCAGCCCTACATTCAAAAGGGCTGGACGCCCCTGCACTAGACTCACGCGGCAGAGCACTTCGGAGTCCAATAAGCAGCAGTTCCAGTAAGCACTGGCAAACAAAAGGGAGCAAAATTCAAACAAACAAACGTGTGCAGTCCTACCAAGAAACGCTGCCCGTGTGGTACTTGTTAGACTTACGGAGTAAAAATTTAACCAGCGGAAAACGTTAGTGCTCAAAGATTTGGGATCAAACTTTTAAGGGGCTGATTTTATACAGCTAGATGCTAATTTGTAGCAGAACACACACCAGGGAGTTTTTAGCATTTGGGGGGGTAGCAAAGGAAGAGCATTATTCCAGCATATGAGCAATTTTATTAAGGCAGCTTCTAGACAGTCCTCCAAATATTAGAGAATGCACAGGCCTAGAAAGACATTACAAATGCCAGCCCCAGCTGTTCAACAGCCTTTGGGAACCCGGGAGGGATTACACAAGAGCTTTTGAGAGCAAGCTTTGATCCTAATCGCGAAGGCCTCAAGCACCAGAAACTAGGGAGTAACAAACCATCTCCTTTTCCCCAGAGAAGTCTCCAAGGACCTGGGCTGGAGAGGTTCTTCTCCCTTCCAGCAGCTGGGTGGCAGGACTGAATCTCTAATCAACAGGGATTTTTTTTGCCAGAAACTGAAATGAAAGATCAATCCTCCAGAAAGAGGCTAGACCACTGGTAAGCACCCGCTCCCCTTCCCCCACCGCTGGGAAGTGGGAAGGAGCTGGATTTTCAGCAGTTTGCTGGAGATCTCACTAGGAAAGAACGAGACGCAGTAGTAGGCAGCTGGTGAGGGTTTCAAGCTTTGGACTGCAAAGCACATGAAAACAAAGCACGATGACTAGCACTTGGGATCCCAACGGCTCCGCTCCATAAACATGCAGCCTCCCTGGCACTGGTGAACTTCCGCCCAACCACAGAGAATAAAACCCAAGCACCAGCACAACTTTTCCATTAACAGGGAGTGCCTCGTGCTGCTGCACCACACCCACATCCACATCCAGCCCACACAGGCTCGCTTTTCATAAACTCAATCTGGAGAAGTTTGGCACAGAGTAATTTTAAACAAAGTATTTGGCAAACATGGGTCATGGAGTGACTAACAGAACAAATCAAGCCTAAACAAAGTGAGAGATTTGAGCGTATCCTGTGCTGAGAACACTGAGCATTGCTGTGGAAGAGAACGTTACATAAATGGACACGGCGCCTCAAGAAACAAATGAGGTCCCTATACTGAAGCGGCCCAAAAGCAAGGGACCATATACAAAGGTGTCATTCAGAAGCAAAAGGGTACAGAAATGCAGTGTTTAAAGAGGAGAATTAAGGTACAGGAAGGTGCCTAATCAGCAAGAGGTGGGAGGTCAAGAGAAGAAACTTGAGTTAAGGTAGAGAGGGGCACACGGAGCGAGTGAGCAGTCGAATGCAGTCATGGAGGGCACTGAAAACAGAAGTGAAGAGTTTCCTGCTGACAGAGAAAGGTGGAGGAGGGAAGAAATCGGTCGATGAACAGCAAGGAAGTTTTGCACCAGGGCTGGAAAGGAGAGGTGACCAAAGAGGGACCAATTACTTCAACTAAAAAAAGTGGGGGGAGGGGAGCAGACCAAATCTGTATCCAGTGGTTTAAGTGGTGCGGATCGAGAGACAAAAAGGAAATTCATCCCGAATTCTCTGCACTGCAGAGCATCAGGCCATTTCAAAATGACTGCTACGCACGAATGTCAGAAAAGCAAACAGCTAACAACTGAAATGGCTTGATACTGAAAGCCATGCGTTTACCAGCAAGTTTCAGTTTCCACTTTCCTAGTCAGGACATTTTGGTCTGAATAAAAAAGCCTCCCTCTCTCCTTGCTTCTGCAGCCAAGTCTTGTGCTGATCCTCCAGTTGCTGTGAAAACTGATGCAAAACTGGAGCAAAAATTTAGCACAGACTTCCTGCTGGACACAGCAGAGTTACATGATGGACCAGGAAGAGCAAGTCCACATTGAATACAGTTACCAAATATGGCTATAAGAAATGAAGTGCCAGCAGATGGTTATAAACCCACTCTCATTCTAACTTTCCTTTCCCCTAACATGCAAACTTCAACTCTGGAGAGGGAGGCGGGGGGAGAAAGTGTCCTGGTCCTTCGTTTCTCCGAAGAACGAACGCTGGATGTTCAGAGACTATCAGTGCAGGTCTAGTCCTGAACTTGACAAGCAGCCAGACGGGTCACACGTCGCTGCGCAGCAGTCCAGCAACTCCTTCTAATGGAAAAAAGGAGGACTCGAGAATAGACCCAGTGGAAAAGATGCAGAGTACGGCCTGCCCAGATCGGGTTTCCACACCTCCCTGCAAGCCCGCGACTTCGCCCCGCCGCTCCCTTCAAAGTGACCAGCAACGCTGTGTCCTAGCCCCAACCTGCGCCTAATCGTTTAATATAACGCGGGCTGTTTCAGCAGCCGAGCCCCTCCGTGACAAGAGAGGGCACGAGTCCCCGTAACACCGTCCCGCGGCTCCGGCAAACATCAACAGAAATACAAATAAACACTCTGCGGGTGTTTGACGAGTCCTGCGACGTGGGGGGACGGTGCCACGTGCGGCGGCTCTGCCGGACAGGGGGCACGAGCCAAGAACGCGACCAGCCCTGAGGGCAGCAATTCTCCCCCTCCGTTCAGCACCGGGGAGGCCACATCTGGATCCAGCTGTGCCCCCCCCACTGCCGAAAGGGTCCGATGGAGGGCAACGAGAACGGTTCTGGGGGGACACGAGTGGCGAGGAGAGGCCGAGGGAAACGGCCGACTGAGCCCGCGGAAGGGAAGGGAAGAGAGGAGCGAGGGGGCTGAACAGCAGCGGGGCACAGGAGCAATGGGCTCGAGCTGCAGCCCGGGAGGTCGAGGCTGGGCGTTGGGATGACCGCCCTACTCCCGGCCCCGGCCCTCACAGCGGGCCGGGCCGGGCCGCGACCTTGAGGCGCGGGGCACTCACCCAGCACGTCGGCGCAGCGGTGCCGGGCCACGAAGCAGGCGTCGTCGCCGTAGCACACGCCCTTCTTGAGGATGCCCTTGCGGAAGTCCTTGCCGAAGCCGCAGCTGGCCGTCACCAGGCTGTAGTCGCGCGAGTCGGTCTGCGACAGGCCGCCCAGCACGGCCCGCGCCACCAGCCGCCCGTACGACAGCACCGAGAACATGGCGCGCGGCGCCCCGCAGCCCCCGACAGCCGCCGCCCCCAGGGCTCCCCGCGGGCCGGGGCCGGGCTGAGCCCGGGCCCGGTCAGAGCCGGCGCCGCCCGCCGCTGCGCCCCCTCAGCCCCGCGCCGGCTGCCCCGGCCACCGCCATCTTGGCCTCGCGTGTCTCAGGCCCGGCGCACGGCGGCGGCGAGGTCAGCCCCGCCCCCGCCGGTCGCGCTACCGCGCAGGCGCGCCGGCCCGCCGGCGCTCCATTGGCCAGCCGCCCGGTCACATTTGCATAAAGAGGAAAAAAATAAGTCGAGCGGTGACCTTGGCTCCCGGCATGCAATGGGGGAGGCGGGCAGGTCCCGGCGCGCCCCGCGCGGAGGGCAAGGCATGCCGGGATTTGTAGTCCTTCCGCGCTGTCCTGGAGAGCCCGAGCCGCCGGAGTCGCGTGATGGGCTGGCTGCGCCCCAGGCTGCTCCCTGGCCCCGCGCCTGGGCGAGGCGAGCTGGGAAGTGAGCTCGCACTACTTGTCTCCGAGGGATCTCTCTCCTGAGCCCAGCAGGAAACGCCTGCACGTGCGGACTCCCCTGGGAGAGGTGTACTTGGTAGCCGCGTTGGTCTGAGACAAAAAGGCGTGCAAAAAGCTGGAACCCTTGGTTCCATAATGACACCTTTCAGTAGACCAACTGGGGAATCGCAAGACAACTGTCCTTTTCTGCAAGCTTTCGGGATCAAAGTCCCTTCCTCAGGCTCTGGGAAAAGCCTAGATGGTACAAGCTGGTAAAAAGTCCCCACAGGCAGGAAATAAACTTCATTTTTGCACAGAGGGAGCTGAAGGTGGAAGGCTGCCCCTCTGCGAGCTGCGCCAAGCAGCTCTTTGACGTGTGGTTCACGACGCTCCGGCCCTCTCCCTAGAGAAACTGAAGGGCTGCGCAGGTTTCCCTCGCCAGCCACGGTTCTGAGCATCCCCGCTTAATCGTCTAGATACCATTTTGGTTACGACAGTACACAGATTTGAGTAACCATGGTTTTCCGTGGCCACGCATCAGCCCCACCACCTGCCACTTTCCCCAGAAGCCTTGCGTCTTGCCAGGCACGGGAACGTTCAGGAACCTAACCCCAGCGGCTGGTGAGGGAAACCTGTACGAGGTCTCCCGCTGTCCAAACGTGCTGCCAGGATGTTCAGGACAGATAAGTCACCCGGGACGATGAGGGCCGGCTGCTGAGAAAGCTGAATCCCTCAAATAAAAGTACAGGCCGGGCAGGGGCATCCCGCTCGTCCGATTGTGTAGGAGCTGGAGGGTGTATTGCCGAAATAGGCAACCGGCTGTATGGCTGCTGGGGATGGGAGGCGATGAGGTCACCCCTGGAGCCACAAAGCGTGGTCGGGCATTGCTGGGATTCTCCCTCAACGTGATGTCAGCACGGAGGAGAATGGAAGAAGCTCGGGGACCCTCGCTGAAAAGCGTTCTCTTAGAGAAAGCAAAAACAAATGAGCAAGCATAAAGTTTTCATAGTTAACCCAAAGGAGAAGGGTTTGCCTGAAGTCAGCAGAAGGAAAGGCAGAGGCAGCATCTGATGAAGTGAGCTCAAGCTTCATGACACCATAAGCATCTCTGATGTAGTTAGTCTTTAAGGTGCCTCTTTACCCTGCCATTTAACCCCAAAAGGCATCTGTCTACCATATGGTTCCCTGTTGTCAGCCTTTTCAACAGCCTACCACTAGCACGCAGGCCGGCAAGCAAGCTGACTGCTTACATTTTAAGCACAGTCCACAACTATAATCGGGGCTTGTAATGGAAATGTATCCTTTGCTTCATAATACTATAAATATATAATATTTATAACCTTGCACTTCTAAACTACCTTCCTTCAGAATATCTGAAATACATCTCTTCTTATTCCCATTTTACAAGGTCATAAATGCAGGTCAGCCACAAACCTGCAAATAAAGCCTTCAGTTTCTGACTTTCAGTCCTATGCTTTCACCTTTTAAATTCAAACTCTCCACAGAATCATATATGCATAAGATGTATATAACACCTACATATGACAGTGATGAACTCAGGTATAAGGTACCAAAGCTAATTCCTTGGTTTTGTCCATTTCTTTTTGCAGAAAGTAACAGAATTTGATATTTTAGCTTGAAGTAACTATCTTTAAATCTGTCCCAGGGATTTGGAAAGGCTTCAGCACCAATAACAACAACTCTTGAGCCATGTTCACACAAGTACAGATATTTGTTTCCCTGGGGACAAGAAGCAGCAGCACACCTTGTGCCACTTCTACTTGTCTCCAGGGAACGCCTGCGCCCTGTGTGCTCTGGTGCATGGCAGGTTACCCCAGGGGCAGTAGGGGAAGCTGAGGCCAGCAACTGTGCTGGCTCCAGCAGCCTTACCTGGGGGCCAGGGCAGCTGCAGCCACAGCGCTCGTGCAGCTGGGAGCCTGCTCGCAGCCAGAGCGTGGCTCCAGCCAGCCAGGCTCCCGGTCTGGGCAGCGCATGCTGCCTCCATGTACACTACACTGCTTTTTTTCCATGTGGGTTTTTTTGACCCCAAGATCTTCCAGGGTCAAAACCCCATCCCCCACACTGCAAGGTAGCAGTGCAGAGAATGCCTGAATATGCAGCATGTGCAGCCCCACATACCGCATGGCTACGCTTTTCTGGACACAGCCTTGAATCTGAAATCTCAAATTTTGACCAGTTTTACGCCAGCGTAAGCCCGAGGACTTGCATCAAATTACTGTACTCCTAATTTATACTGGTATCAATCAGCGCAATTGTGGGCTGATGCCATATATGTCATTGGATTCTGGTGTAAGTTAGAAAAACCAGACCTTAGATGCTGAAATGGAAAACTAGACGCAGAATAATTCTGACTAGCACTTTATTAACACCTTTTACAGAGTGCATCTTCATTTCATGAAGAACCATTTTCCCTCTATGCTTAGCTTAAAGATCCACTTTTAAACATGGTACATTTTTCTTTGTATATATATTTTTAAACAGCTAATACCTTTAGCCCCAGAAAGAATGGCAAAACAGGTCACTTGTTTTACAATGTGATTTGTATTTTTTTCCCATAGTTTCTATGTCTTTCCTAGGGATCAAAGATTGCTCTTTCTTTTCACGCACAGCTTTTTTCACATTGCTGAGCGCAGATGTTCCTAGAATAAGACCTGCTTTGTCAGCATAGGTACTGGAAGAATCTACCAGCAAGGATACATGTAAAATTAATACCTGGAGTCTGAACAGCAGATCTATATTTTAGTGCGGTAGGGCAGGGTGGCACCTTAATGGTTGAGAGAATACTTTAAACAGTGCTTTTAGGTTGTATTGTTTAGTACCACAGATAATGTGGAAGTTGTATTTCTTACATATCAGTACCATTTCTACTGCAACAGTCAATAGGCTACCAGCCAACAATTGGTAAGGCTTTCTCCAAAAAATACATTACCTTTTTCTACAACAGTCGCAACAATTTCTTGTGTTTTTTTAACAAAGGTACATGGGGCGGAACGTAATCACTGTAATGACAGTCTGCAACTGAGTTCTGTGGTGCCTTGGTTTCATAATTTTAGTCCTAATTTTCAAAAAGGGCTGCTGACTTCTCAAAATCACCCCTTTCTGTTTCTACCTGGGTATCTGAAACTGCTAATCATTTTAGAAAATGTTGGGCCTGGTCATTTTAAACACCGCATGTGCTGTGATTTGCATCTTCCAAACACCACATTTTCTGCCTACACAAACCTTTGGAGGAGGCTGCCACCCTATTACGTAATCAAACCAATACAGGAACAAGAAAACAAAAGTTCGGAGAAATCACAGGTGGGGCTGAAACCCAGTGACTCAAGTGAAAGCAACAAAATTGATGGTATTCATTACTAATTCCTCTGACCCAGCCCTGTAAGAAATTCCTCAGCAAAGCAACAGCTTTACTACAGATTTAAGGAATGGTAAGTATTGTCCGCTGCTGGAGATCTTGAAGGGACTAACACTCGTCCACCTTAGAACGACTAGAGGCTAAAAGGTTTGCAAAATGTTACATATTATTACATCTGCCTCGGATCCTACTCAGAAATAACTTTCACTATTTTTGTTGGTAATAGACCAGGATATGCATTCAGGAGCTCAGACTTTCTACAGGCTACTTCAGGGCCTCCCCTCCAGTTTGCTGTAACTAAACTTTACTAATCTATTTCCCTTTTCATCCTTGTAAACTGGAAGGATGATGAGTGTTTCACCCATGAAAAATATTTGTATTTCTTATTCCAAGAGACAACTGAGCACCTCTAAGAAACGCACTAGTCTTCTCATGGAATAGGACAAACATCATGGTTTGACCCACCGATCAAGGTCATTACTGACTTTGGAGTGGACAGAATATCCCCAGAGTACATGACAAATGCTCCCTAATTAAACAAGATATTTAAAAATCCTAAAATGTACCAAATTGGCACACAAAAAACAGGGCAAAGGGCATCCCTGTGGCTGAGTTGAATCCTCCCACTTCAAAGTCCACAAACCTTTCATATCAGGTCACGTACACCGCAAAACACCACGAAGTCTTGCTGCAAGGCCTTGCTGAGACAAATTAATAATCTGAGCAGGGAATTACAGCTGAAATATTGCAGAGTGCTATTAAGTGACAAAGGCACAAGCAGGTTTTCAGCTTGCATTAAGACATCAGAAAGAGCCTTTCTTGTTCCCGAGGGCAGGCTGATGTCAGTGTTGCTCAACCTCACTATCATAGTCCGGGAACTAGAGCTTGATAAATATAACCTGTTATGCCATCTGCTGTACAGAGACGGGGCCTGAGGTTCCCAGACCCATTACTATTTATTTAAGGGCTCATGTGGTGCCAGAGCAAAGTGGAGTTTATCTTAGGCTCACCTGACTTGGTTCTGACTCGAACTACCGATGGCTTTCTGCTTGAATTTTTGAAGTTATCCGTCACAGGACAAAAGTAGTGTTTGGTTTTCTTACACATAGTAAGGATAAAATTCCCTTATTTATCAGCAGTGACATCAAAGAAATCCACACAAGCAGAAGCAGGAGGTCAGGTGCCTGCAGGACATCAGCGTAGAGAACGGCAGTGTGACCATCTGCACAGGACTCCAGAGCAGGACCTCCAGTATCCCCGCCCCAGCCCAGCCTTCCACACTCAGCGAAGCCTTGAGAAGCTCACTTAATTTTTGTCACATGTTCCACCAGCTAAATGGTAATAATGTTATATACCTGGAGGCCTAGGCTTGATTATAGCATCCATGTGTATTTCTTGTGTGGCCGTAAGCAGGTGGCTTAATTTCTCTGACTCTCGTCCAAATAAGGATCCTATACATTAAATCTAGACAGGCCACCTGAACATCAGGGCCATCCCAAGTTAGATCACCATATGTAAAAACACTGAATGAT
>JAGPOW010001167.1:24153311-24197579 GCA_030014935.1 Caiman crocodilus | reverse complement strand
CAGAGGGTGGCTTGCAGGTTTTAGGCTGTGCACTTCTAAGGAAACAGACAAATGCTTGTAGCTTCCTCTAGGGAGGAATCTGCATTGTAGCTAGCAGTTGTTTTAAGGCTTGATTTACAGTGTTGGATTTCTTTCAAAGAAGAAAAAGTATCTATCTTTCAAGGCCAGTTCACAGTGTGTGCCTAACAATCAATTATACTCTATATTAAGAAGTTACTTACTTTTCTTAGGTGAATATCACTGTCCAGTCCATAACTTTCCAGTCTCTGAATGGAACTCGGACTCTCCTTAACAGCACTGATGCCATTTTGTTCCCCATGTTTTTGGGTGTTAACATGTGCACAAACATAGTTCTTGGGGTAGGTAAACAAACTCTTTTTCCTTTTATTTCTGAATAAATCCACGATTAGAAACTTCTACTTCAAAACGTAAGACTTTGAGGCAGCCTTTTGCAGTTATCAGATTATGACAATCCTGGTTAAAAGGTGATGGAGAACCTATAAGAGACTTTCTCCTCCCAGTTACAACCCACAGCATGGCGTTGTGCAACTGAGCTAAACATTCCTTATAATTTAGAGTGAGGGATGGGATTAAATTCATAGACACTATTACTGGTATTTTGCATGCATGACACTGAAACAACAACATGGGGCTTAGAAACCAACATGAATAAAAGCTGTGATGTTTGGGAGAAGATTACTCTTAGGTGAGAGAGCGGGGAGAAGGTACACCAGAATAAGTAGTGGTCTCTGTAGGATGGTGCTAGTCACTTTTGGTTCATTTTTTTACATCTGAAGTAATTGAATTTGAGGATTGGCTATGGGGAGGCTGTATCAGGAAGTGCATTTTGATAAACCTGGGGAGCTTTAACCTATTCCTACGTGCTGATAATTAACACTGACTTAAGAGGTAAAGGAATTGGGCCAGTCTCTTGAAATGGATACTTATTAATCCTCACATCTTTGCTGCATTTTACTCTCTGGTGAGACAACCGTCTTCATCTGTTTTGAGTCTCTCAGTTCTGTAGGCAGGAGAGCTAGGTGGCAAGCTAGGATAACTAAGCAGTCCTATCTTTCTCATGGTTAGTTGGAAAGATGAGATCTTGCTTACTGACTAGGAAAAAATTAGAATCTGGGGAAAGGTCTCTCTCCATTCATTTATCAGTCCCGCACACTACCAAAACACGTACCTGCTGCTAGGTATGCAGCCATGCCAGAGTTTTAATATGTAACTATTATAAAATGGCAGTGCTGATCCTGCCATGCTGCGGTCTTGTGTTACTTTGCTTGGGTATGCTTCAACTGAGAATGCAGCATATTTCCAGATGGTGAGGAGGTTCAGTAAGCACGTTTACCCTTCAAGCAAGGCAGAAATGTGCAAAAGACTTTAATCTCTGTATTTTCTGGTTTTTACACTCTTTATTTACTTGTTCTAATTAATATGCGATTTTGTGTTTGTTTTCAGGCAAATTATCTTCTTACATACACGGATGCAGGAGAAATAACAGAAGCAGCTGTTTCTTTTGTCCTGGGGACAATTAACAGTACATTGCTTTCAGTACAGCAGAGCTTTGAAATTAGCTTTACTCAGGTAACTTTTAAAAATGTCATGGATGACTTGTTGAGAGATATTTAATTACAAACTTAAGCTGCATTGGAGCAAGTGCAGTCAGTGAAATAAAACATGGTTCCACCTTATGCACAAGTTAGGCAGTATCTCAGAGCTGCATGTTGGACTCCTCCAAACACCTCGTCTTTCCTTTTGTAGATTAAATGGGTGACTGTATATGGCCATATCCAGGCAAAGGAAAGTGTGGCCCTAATTTCAGGAGGCATTCTTGTAAATCCTAAGGGAAAGTCTGATGTAGATTGATAAATTAGACAACTTTCATGTGATTAATAACCCCAAACCAATTTATCCCGTCTTCCAAATGAAGAGTAGGAGCTAATGTTGTGCAGTTTATATTGCAGCTAAACACAAAGCCAATCCCTCTTAGTGGAAACCCTGGCTACAGCGTTGGATACCCTGTAAGAGCAGGATTTAGACCTCCCGGATATCCTTTTCATTGCTAGCTATGGCTTAAAGCAGCTTTGCAGAACTGCCTAAAGCAAATCCTTCGGGTGGATGGCTAAAACCTGATTGCTCAGTTTTTGTGATAAAGGGAAGGCAATTAGATGTTCAATACTGGTACATCTTCCTGGCGATTTTCAAAGATGGTTGATGGCTTTGTCTCTTCCAACAGTTACATAACATCTGTTGCTAGCCCATATTTTAGCAATTGCTAATAGCTCAACCGAGGAACTGACTATGGTTTTCTACTTCATCACAGTGCCAGAACATTAAATATTTTTTCCTTAATCCTTTGCTGTCACATCTGGCATTATTCAGAGCACTAATGGATATGGTCAGCTTACCATCCTGCGAAGCACATCTAACCAGGACTGCTTAGCAATAGGAGGAGCCCGAACTCCTGTATTATTTGGTTATAACATGATATCTGGTTGCAAACTACGGTAAGAGGATAACTTTCCATTCAGCTCTTTGCAATCAGCCTATCCTCAAGCTATAAACCACTGCGATAGTTCCATTAAAATCCTTTCAGCCACTGGATGCTGCTTATATAAAAATGTAGAAGGATTGGGGTTTGAGTTCTTGTTCTTAACTCATTGCTAATTTAAATATTTATTATCTGAAAATAGTTGCGGGTATGTGTATGTATGTCCAGCTGTGGCCAAAGGAATGTTGTAGTGCGTGAGCAAGAAGTTCTTGCTGTACTAACCCAGTGGATCTCACTAAGTTAATTTTTTGTTTTCCTGCAAGAACGACTGCATATGCAAAATGCCAGCTCCTGGCTCAAACGGTCCTGAACATACTGAAAGGACAAAATTTTCCAGAATATGTAGCCTCATTTGGCAATTCTCAGCCCCAAGATGTATTGGACTGGGTGCCAGTCACTTACATCCATTCTTCAGAACAGGTGAGAACAACTACGTATACTTCCACTTAACTTATGGACTACTTGCCATACCCATACTTCCATTTTCCCTTAAGGAACAGCCTTTGCCATACCCGACACGCAAACAAGAGCAGGTTTTTGTTTGTTTGGGGGTTGTTAGTTAACATCCTGAAGTATTCATACAGTTTTCCAAGGAAAAATTCCTAACACACCCACTAAGCTTTTTACATCTGAAAGATTTTGCATCATACTGCCCTACTTTAACAAGCAGGCCTACATCACAAACAAGCACAGCTCCTTTTATGTCTGCAGTAGAAAGTCACTGAAGCTTTAAAGATTTACACCAGCTGAAGCTAGAGTTATCTTTATCTTTATCCCATGTAAAATGACCAGCACATGGACATCAGCATTGTGTGTAGATTAGTAGTTTTCAACCTGTGGTCGGTCCACAGACTATATATTTAAGGGGTCTGCAAAAGATGACTATGATCAGGCAAAGGTATGCGAATACCTTCATTTACAATCCAAAGGGGTTTGTACCTCCATTCAAAATTTCCAGAGGGGTCTGCTGATGACAAAGGTTGAAAGCCACTGGTGATTATGGCTTGGATGAAATGTTCTCTGCTAATTTCTTAGGTTGAGCTGTGTTGTACTGTAGTGTTTTAATAAAGTTAATGGTAATAGCTACTCTGACAGAGCTTGGACCACTTTCAGGGCCCGTGCCAGCTCCCCATATCGTTTGAAATAGAAGTAAAGTGGACTAAATATGGATCCTTGGTCAACCCACAAGCTAAAATAATTAGTGTTACAGCAATCATCACTTCCTCCACACTAGCCCCGGTATGTAGTTATCTTTCATGATAAGGGTAGAAGGACAGTTTGTTTTGGTTAGAATGAGGACTTAAATTTTTTTCTGCTGTAGAAAACTAATTGTACATTACCTATAACACACAAATTGAGGCCTGGTTATGTAAGTTTGCCTTAGCTTGGTCAGAAAGCTGCCCCAGCGTAAGATTGTCTGTCAAAATAGAGTATGCATCTCTCTTTCTTCTCCAAAACACATGCAGCCATGGTCTGCTAGTTAACAAATTAGTGGGTGGGTACACACACTTCTAGAAATAACTTGGTACACGTGTTTTACAAATGACAGTCAAATAGCTAACTGTTGGGGGTAGGGAGAGAAATCGGTGCTATAAAACCAGGCTGAGCTTAACACTTGTGTTTTCATTGCAGACTAATTTAGGAAGTAAAAACACTCTCCAAATAGCAAGTTCCGTTACTTTCACTGATGTTTCTGCACCTGCAGAGCCAGGCTATAAAGCTCAGCCAACAATTGAGGCCAAGCTGCCCTTTGACTTTTTCTTTCCCTTTGTTTAAAAGTAAGTCTGCAGCTAACACTTATTCATATTCTAGTTCTTAAGGAATCACTTAATATTCATCTGCTTTTAAAGATAACTGGAAATGTAGTTCCTATTCTATCTTCTCCAAAACAGTCTCCAGGACTAAAACCCCCTCCCCCTCTTCAAAATCTGCACCCATAAGGGGAGATTTTCAGAAGTGCCCAGTGTTGATTTTGCATGGCTCAGATTGTAGTTGTGGAGGTAGGGGGTGAATTATGCCATGGCAAGTGCCCTAGAAAAATCACACCCATTGGTTTCTATACTTCAAAGAGATGAATGCACTCAGTGAACAGGCCTGTTACACTTCATCCAGTTTGTTTGGTAACAGAATTGCACTGGATTTTAAAAACAAGTTTTGACAGGTTATTCAGGTTCCTAATTCTTCCCCGTAGCCACACTGTCTGTGTTTATGCATTCCACTATTTTTGCTTTAAAGACCTTTAGTTACACAGTTCTTTTGTTTCCTAGCCCACTTGCAGAAAAAACAGAGTGCAGGAACCCTACAGAGAGCATTCAACCATGCTGGACCAACTTGGTTGTGGCTGAAGTACTTGTGCTCCTGTTCCAAATGCACGTCTTGGTGCTGCTCTAATTAGTAGTCATCCACATGATTAAGTACCACAGCGCCTCTGGAAGACAGTGCTGCACAGCAGAGTGGTGGTACACACAAAGCAAAGAGGAGTAAAGAAGCTACTTTGATGAGACTGAAGGAAGTAAACCAGCAGATAGATTAAGGAAGAAGTGCTGTGCGGGGAATCCCCCTAAAACAAGAAATGACCTTCCACAGACTGGACTCTTATTAGTTGTCATGTAGCACAGGCTCTCACCAGATATTGCAGTGCTACAAATATGTAGCAGAAAACAGCATCTCCTTGAAATCAGTAGTGCCCATAGAGCTTTGTCAAGATCTGACTTTAATAAGGTGTGGCACAGCATTACTGTACAGCTCTACAACAAATGGAATGTAGATTTACATGGAGAAAGCTTAATTTTTCAGTAAACGGCTATAAAACTACCTGCTTAAGACTATTGCTTAATAACATATTTTACCACCCAAAAGACTTAATCGGAGTGGTTTAGTTAAGTAGAAAATGTACAAATGGAATGAAGAGGTACAGAGGTATAGAAAGCTCTCTCGAAGAGGTCAGCCACGGGCATCGAGCACAGTTTCCAGCACTGGAACTCCCTCCATGGAAGGATTTCCCACAGCTGGACTTCTACTGCCATTGGTTGATGAGTCCATGCTGCTTTAAGAGTCTGTTAAGCCTTTCAATTTCTTGCTCCTGTTGGAAATGGTTTAATAAGTCAGTGAAATGTGCTTTGTGGTAAGAGCTTTTCCAAGCTGTCACCAGAGAGCTCCCTTTCTTTGCTGAACTACAGTCACTTCTGCAGTAAAGCAGGACAGTTATTGAGCAAGACATGACTAAAGTAACTAGGGCAGAGGTGCTTAGTTCTCCCTGCTGTTTCTATTACAGAAGGTAAGAAAAATTATTAGTTCAGTTGCAGCGTGTCCTTGAAATGGCATCCTTCTTTACAGGAAGTGCAGGGGCTTTCTAATGCTAACTGGACAGGAGCTAGATGGTTGGGGCCCAAGACAGCCCCCAGTTAGGACAGGGAAGATTCAGAACGGACAGAGCCATGCCACCGATCCTTCCCCAGG
This sequence comes from Caiman crocodilus, assembly GCA_030014935.1. Lineage (NCBI taxonomy): Eukaryota > Metazoa > Chordata > Crocodylia > Alligatoridae > Caiman > Caiman crocodilus. The sequence continues at coordinate 24,191,563 of JAGPOW010001167.1, read as the reverse complement.
CAGAGAGCTGGCTTAGCCTACCATCTGATCTACCGCTGACCACAGATGGAGAAAAGCACATTTGTTTCATAGCAAGGTTTCTCACCTTCTCAGCACAACTGTATTCAAGTTGTTCAACCTTTGTAGCAAGTTGCAGGTTTTCTTGCTTCACTTTGGCCACTTGTTGTTCAGAGCGGGTCTTTACCGATAAGATTATTCCTGTAAAACAATTCACACAGGATTTGTTTTACAATGTAAAACAGCAGGAAGCAAGCATACCCTTGGTTTGTTCTGAAGGAGTTGAACATGCTCCTGCTTTGCAGGTTCGCTCAAGCTTGGTTTAAGTTAGCCTTCTTTTCTGTTTTCTAGAATGAGGTTTTCAAGCTGGGAATTTACGCACCATCCCGCACCATCCCGCTGGGAAGTGGTAGCCTGCCCCCAGAACTGAATTAAATCACTCACACTGTCATTCAAAGCCCGACTTTGAATTTGTTCCTTCAGCAGAGCTCAAGGAGATGCATGCTTATGCAGCAATTTGTGCCGGGATTTTAACACTGCTTTGTTCAAAGGTGTTAAAAGCCATTAGTTTAACAAAATCTTTTACAAAAAACCTTTGTTAAAATGTGGTTTTATCCTTACTCCAATCTAGCATCAGGCAAAACAGAGAGCAAGAACTTTGTTAGATGCATGCAAACAAACCCAGCTGACTCCTGCCTGCAGCCAAAGGCCACTGTACTGCCTTAGCCAGGAGTCTGCTAGTTCCTTCAGCATTTCATTTAATTTCTCCTTGCATGCCTCCAGGAAGGGCACCGACTTCCCTTTTACAGTACAGGTGTCTTTCCCTTTGCCAAACTTGCTGCTGTTGTGTAATTGCATGTAATTCCTCTCCCACAACAGGAGCACTTATCCTCCCGCTATTTTTTCTAAGAAAAAATAGCTAAGTCACAGCACCTACACATTTTTCTACCCTTAAGAGATTTTTTTCTTTTGTTGACGGTACAGCGTATGGTAGAGCTGGCACCATTATGCACTTGTAAACCTCGGGCTATGGGCAGTAGCGTTAAGTGAGTTTTACAGCCCTGTCTTTCAAATTCTTACCTCTATAAAGGAGAATGAGCACACCAGCACTGCTTTTTATGTACATTCCACCTCCTCCCACACACATCCACCTGGCTGAACTTGCCGTTACTACCAATAACCAAACACTTTGCCCTTATATGGATAATTATTGAGCAAGAACTGGAAGCCTGAGTAATCCAAGGGCTGGATTATGAGATTGACTTTATGCCTTCAGTAGCAGGAAGGAAAGAAGTTACAATTAGAAAGCATATAGAACAGCTTTTAGCTAAGAACAAGAAAGAGTCTTGGATCAAGGGGGAAGGGAGTAACAAAACCCCAGAGGACTTGAGCTGAAATCCCTTTAATTTGTAAGTATGGGACAAAAGCAAAAATTCCTTTTTGAATTAAGAGGCAGACTGTAGTAGCAGTGACATGCATGTCCCTACAGCTCACTAACTCCAGGCCAGTTGGTCTCAAACCTTTGCTCCAGTCTAGTAACATGATCTTCCTCCACACACCCCTGCCAGGTTGGTTCTACAACTGAACGAGAAAAGTCTCCTTTCCTTGAGGTGATTTGATGATTAACCATATGCAGGCAAAGGTTATGGACACTGTGCTGTCCGTCTTCTCTCTGTATGCTAAACAAGATAACTCGTAGTCTTATATAAGCACCTTTTACTTCACAAAGCATGTTTGTTGGCACTAGGTACAGAGAGTAAAGCATTGTACTTGGACTGAGGTTTTGAACCTAAACTGGGAATTAACTGCATCTTCAAACTTAAAGATGCATCAAAACAGTAGGAAGAAAGCAGTTCCAACTCCTGAGTAGGTGGAGGGTAAGTGTTACCCTAGTTACAGGGAAGAGATCCCATGAGTCTGAAACCAGAACATCTTTAACCCACTTTTCTCTTTGCTGTGGGACCTTTTCATTGCCTCGCTTTGCTGATCTGTCACGGAAAATCCAAACAGAAAATTTTAATGCCTGCTTGTGGTTGACTGATGTACTTTGGGTTGGCAGGCTATATCTCGTTAAGCCAGAATCGGGTGGAAAAAAAAGATTCACACTAGCTCCAGGACATCCCCACTGCAGCCAGGAAACCAGAGTACAACAGAGGTAAAAATGCACGTTCTGCCCAAACCCCTGGAATTGCAGGGGAACAGGGACCATGCTGCTTGTTCCCAGTAAGGGTATGGGAGAATCCCGGAATACAAAACAAAGCATATGCTACCCTGCTTCACGAGCCAGTAATGCTAAAACAGATAAAGGTACATTTCTGGAATACTGTGTAGGACGAGGTCCCCACTGTTTGGGACCAAAGCAGTCAGGGCCTAAAAGCTGGCAGGCTAGTGACAGTCTCAGTCCTCTAACAAAACATGCATGGACAAAACTCCAGTGTCCGTTGCAAGAGCGAGTCCCTGTTTTATCTGGCTGGGGGAAAGAAACCCGCACACTTGATTTGGAGAGAGGATGAGAGAACAGGCAACAAAACTCATTAAACTAATCATGTAAGCTTACCATTTATAATTCTCGCCACTCGCCACAGTCTGAGAAGTATCAGTAGTCCAATCGCTTCAAATTCCCGCTCCAGAAACAGAAGGACAATGTCGAGGACAAAGGAAATAATGACAACTATTCCATCCAGGACCTCAAACTTGTGGTGAAAGAACTCCAGACGATAGATGAATAACTTAAACCCAATTTCCACCATGAAGAGGGTTAAAATAGCCAGACTAAGGTAGTGAAACACCTGAAAAGACACGAGCAAGGCTAGCAATTCCATTGTTACGCGAGACGTCCAACACATCTGGTTGGACTGTGAAAAGGCAAAGCGAGCACAGGGCTGTTTAACAGAGTTGGCTTAATGGGCGAGAAGACACCAAACCCCTGTATAGCATCTAGGACTTAAAAAGTGCAACCTTCTCACATTACCAAACAGTTTAGGAGCTTGGCGTAGACAAAACGCAGCGCTAAACCAGCCAAACCCGAACGTGGGTTTAAAAACCGCAGCTGCTTGGTGTTTGCTAGGAATGCAATGCAGTTTAGTAAAACCCCAGTTGAAAATGCACCTTTTTCCTACTGAAAGAAGTCATGAAAAGATGAGAACAGACGACAGAAACTCAGTGTGGTCTTTCCTGGTCTGCAGGCAAAGCAGCATTGCCCTGGGCTGCCGCTTAGAGCTTTCTTCAAGAATTAAGACCGATTCAAGGAGAGTCAGTGTCCATTGATGCTATCCAGAAGTCTCTGGGCAGCCGGAGAGCAGGAATCTGAGTTCTCCAACCGGGCTGTCGCTTGGGGGAACTCCGAGCAGAGCCCTGGTCAGAGCAGGGGGCTTCACCTGACTTGTGGAAGCCAAGGGAAGCCCTGCATGAAAGTACCCCCTTCCGCGGCCTCCCGCTTGGAGCAGCTCCACGCTCTGCAGTCCCCAGGCCTCTGGCTGCTGGAAGGAGAAATTCTGCCCGCCTCCCTTTCTACTTGGCGTTGCACTCAAGGAAGGAACGAGAAAGACAATTCCCTTAAAACTTTTCCTGCACGTTACCTTGGGTGCTATGTGATTCTCGTCTGGGTGGATGATTTTCAAGTCCAGAAGCAATTCGACAAGCACCAGCAGAGCATCCAGAATGACCAGGCAAACCACCAGTATCTACGCGGGCAGAAAACAACAGCGGGTTGCTAATCTAGGTGCACACGTTAAGCAAGCTTTCTAGCCTGACGTGTGTTACTTGGGGTCCTGGGCAAGCAGATTCATTGCTGAGGTCTTCTCACATGCCGGCGTTATTTGTCAGGGAGCTACAAGTTCTGCCCAAGACCCTCAAATCTAGATTCACTCGGTGCTACTGCAGAGGTTTGTTTCAATCACTGCATTAAGGGAACCTTTTCAGGTGGCTGCCTGTGCCTTTTATGCAGAACTTCGTCCTGAAGCGTACTCCTTACTCGGGCAAGTACCCCAGAGATGTCATTGGGCTTGCTCACACAGGGTCAGGCCCTCAATAGCCCCATTCACATGACTGTCCACGTCAGTAGTTTCTAGCGAGACCTGTCCCAGACCCCCAGATATTGCTGTTATGAAACGGCAACATTTAAGCAAATCCCATTTTATGGCTAAAAATATCCAACCACCAGCAACCTCCGTTGACTCGGCCCTAGCGTTTAGTGGGGAAACTCCCACCAGCACAGAGCCAACCCAACTTCTGCGGTGTGAAAGCGGAGCACAAGAGGTTGGTAGTGGATGAGCGAGCATCAAAAGATGGACATGTCTTGCTATTTCAGGGACTGCCACAGATCACTTCAACCGGAGACCCAGGGCGGATTCAACCTACTGAGACAGCGCAGCAGGCAGCCTGCTGATGTTCCCCAGACGAGAGGATGGGGGAAACTTCAAAAGAGCCTTTCATCTGCTCCCCCAACTTCTGAATCATCACTTAGTACATGTGCATGGACTCTAATTTCAGGAGCTGACGGCAGTTACTTGGGAAGCATAGGTGCAAGCACGTGGGGGCCGCCGAAGGGCCTTGGCCCCCCTCAGCAAGAGGCCAGGGGACTGTCCATCCCTAACTGAAGACTGACAAACCCAGGTTGCTGTGGCCCCCTACGAGGGGCGGGATGCAGGGGGCACCACATGCATATATGCGCATGCACACATGCATGTGGCCAGGAATACAGCTCCCCCAGCTGCCTGCCTATGGGTGGGGGGCAGACTGAAGCCCCCATGCTGAGGGAGGGACTGGACCTGGGAGCACTGCCCAGCCAGCACATTGCATGAGGCCTGGGGCTGCGGCGGGACGGAGCCATGAGCAGCTTGTCCGGGGCAGGGGGGAGCTCCCTGCCACTGCATGCACTTTTGGGGAGAGGGGGAATGGGGGGTGGAGTCAGGCTGCCCTCCCCGCAGGACACCCCCACACCGCCCAGAAGCAGCAGCGGTGGCGGCAAGGAGTTGCGACCGCTGCTGCTGTCGGGTGGGCAGGGGCTCCCGGAGGCAGGGCAGCAGGGTGGGGAGCCCCAAGCCTTCATCTACCCTCGCCCCCCCGGGCTCCGCTTCGGCTGTGCCGCCAGGTAGCAGGAAGGGGACGTAATCTTAGGCACCCCTGGCAAAAATAAAAGCTGGCACTTCTGTCAAAAGGGCCTGCTCGCACGTGAAGTCTTGCAATACGGGGCCCTCAGCCTGCGCTCGTCCTACCTGAAATTTGTGGGAGCTGAACAGCTTCTTCATCACATCCTGGAAGGAACGCCGTCTGACCGAGGGGTCCGCTGGAATCGCTGAATCCGCTTGCTTGTCCCCCGCTTCCTCGGCCGTCTCCTCTTCCTCCCATTTCCTGTAGTCATTGCTCCACTGCGCGGGGTCATCTCCAACAATGGTGAAGTGCTTCAGATACCTGGACATGGTCCTTGGCTACGCGGACATTACTCTGCAGAAACAAACTATTGGAAGAGTTGGATCAGGACATCCGTTCAGCGGTGCAAGCGACTGCGCTAACCTGACCCAAGGCAGATCTGCGCTCCTCTCAACCCTGCGGCTCACCGATGCTACGAAGTGAGAAAAGAACCGCAGCCTTGTGAACTTTTAAACCGGACTGAGCCAGCCCTGCAGCGTGGGCGACTCCAAACTGCTGCTCAGGCCCACGGGTGTAATAGTCCTCTCAAGGGAAGCCAGTATTTGTTTACGGCTCTATTTATTGCACCGACAAGCCTTGAAGATATGCGTAAGCCAAGCCATGCGCTAGGCGGGGTAACAATCAGCTTTCCTGTGTAACCAGTGCTTTCCTACAGGTGCTCCATTGCCTAGGGTGTCACATTGTTCGATCTGAGAGCAGACAGACGAGGATCCTCTCAAGCAAGCTTTCCACTGATGGCAGGCCGCAAGAGCATTACCTCGGTTTTAGGAGAGAGCAAGTGGGTTGTTAAACAAAACTTGCTTAGAGGCGCTGCCGCTTGCTTTGCGTCGCACGCTGCGTGCCGTCAGAGACCTGGGGCAGAAATCGGATCTATCGCCCGGCGTGCTTTAAACTAGAAAGGTTACCTTGTGGCATGAAGACTGACCGGCTCCTTCCTCCCTGCCCGTTCCCGTCTCTCCCCACCCTGCCGGCACGTCCAGGGGCTGGTTGTGTTGATGCAACACAAGGGAAAGCTTCAAGTGAGATTACACATCAGCGACACGCAACGTTTAGACGATTTGTTGTGGGCATGCCCTGCGTTTATGCCGTACCCGGGCGGCACGTAACCTCTCTGCCCTTGAGCCAGTCTCTTGCCAGGGAGCCAGGTCATCAACAGGGGCTGCTCTCAGTAACCGCGGGCAGGGGGTGGGAAGTAGCTACCCAGGCTCCCCACGGGTAAGAGAGCATGAGCTGCCAGGCCTCCACGCAGGAACAAAGCCTGCGGAAGCACAGCCTTTCCTTCACCACCCCAGGGTCCCCCCCCAGCAAGTCAGGACCCGAAGCCCAGACATCCAGACTGCTCTGGCGAGGGACGGTGCCGCGGACGCCCCGCGTGTGCCAGACGCTCTGTGGAAGCAGCACGACTGCACCGAGGGTTGCAACTGCTCGGAAAGGGTCAGGGAAAACCATTGCTGGATTGCCTCTTAACCCAGAGACTCCTTTTCTTCTACAACAGCGGTATCTACCCTGCAGTCCCAGGCATGCTCCCGACAGGGTGGACACGGGGTCAGACACGCTCCCGTCACTGCACGCACCTCCCTGGTACCGCACCGCTCGCTCCCCTGCCTGGAGACCCCCGAGCCAGCCTGGCTCTGCCGGAACAAATAAGGTTAATGAGAGAAGCAGGCGGCTGGCACTCGGCCCGCAACCTTGCGACGAAGAGGAAGACGGCCACTGGCGCAATCTTCCGTCACGTTCCACCGAGTTCCCGAGAACGACAAAGGAGGACTGTTGGTCAGAAAAATTTGACCCAAGGAAGGGAGATGACCTTTATTTATTAGTCTCTTTCTAACGAGTCTCATTTCTCCATGATTAATGCATAACTTATTAGACATCCTTTATAGTGGGAGAGCGGCGCTTAGCCATTCAGTGATTATTTCCTGCTCTAGTACAAGAGTGCCGAGAAGGTCATGGCGTTGGTTTAACACCTTGGTTCTACTTCAGACCAGCTGTGATCCCCTTCGACAGCATTGCTCCGTTACAAACTACGCGCCGCTGTGACGCGGCGGGATAGGGCCGTGCAGGAATCGGAGCGCTGGTGCTAGGGGGAGAACGTCGCGGGTTAGAGAGTCAACGAAGTTCCTAGGGACAAGGACGCTCATTAACCGTGATCGAGGGTTCAGATGCCCTGAAAGCAACGGGCGCCATGCCAGGACGGCCAACAGGCCCCGGAGCAGCACCAGACAGCTCAGAGCAGCTGGTGCAAGGCCGAGGTGGAGGTTCGCATTGGGTGCTGCTTTGTCACACCTGCGGCTGCCGACCTGCTGCCCCCGCCCTGCACCCTTACCCTGTTCGGTGGGATGTTTGCTCCCGGTAACTGCAGAGCCAGGGCTGAACCGAACCGCAGCGGTATCCCCCCCATCTCTGTCCCCGTAGGGCTCCTCCTCGGCTTCCCTCAAAGACAGCTAAAGGCCAGCCGTGCGGACAGGAGAGACCCAGCCCAATTCCCTGCATCTCTGGTGCCTGGCCACTTCTCCCTGCCCAGTTTTGAACAGAGATCTGCACCAGGAAACAAAAGAGCAAGTGCCTGCTCCGGCTGAGAAGCGAAGCGCACATGCAGGCGGTGCAGGAGGAACTCCTCTTGCTAAACATTTATGATTTCAGCCTTGAACTTTCCCCAGAAGATGGAAGTGTGGTCAGTTTATGCAGAGTCACTAGTGACCGCCTCCCTAGAGCAGACTGGCATGCAAAATGCTGCCATCAGATCAGAGGCTGGCTGCACCCGTCGTGGTCTCCCTGCAGGTCCTCTCTCCTGGGGTGGAATCACGTGGGGCTCCCACTCAGACCAGTCTGGGCTCCTGGACCCTGGGAGCAAACTGTGTTAACCCTGCCGCTCCAGCTGAGGCTGGTCCCTACACGTCTCCTGCTCCAGAGTCTGATCACCGACAAACGCAGTGACCAGAGATCCTTCTGAAAAGCAAAGCACTGTCTTCTTATCACTCTGGGAACAAGGAGAAAAGGGACTTTTTAAAGACGTCTGCATGCAGGTGTATGCTCATCTGATCGCCACAAACAGCTCCCCTTCGGAGAGATTGCTCCTGTGCTCCCAAACATTGTTCCTCCTAGACCCAGCCCGTCCCGTAGGCTCAGCACAGTCACGCCCCAGGCCTCAGAAACCTGCGTCTCTACCACTGTCCTACAACAACCCTCAAGGGTTTGCTTGTCTTCTTCCCCACCAGCTCGTTTTCCTGCACGCCCCTCGTTACCACAGGCAGGAGGCAGCACGACTAACTTCAGATGAACGCGGCTAACTACCTCTATTCATCCTGGCAGGGTCTGGCAGCCTGGGCAAGGTACAGGATTGTTCGGTTCCTACAGGAAGCTCCAACACCTTTGCAATAGCTGCCGATTGCTAAATGGGTTATATGGGCTATAAACCATTTGGTTTGGCTTAAGTCTCTATCTTAGGCACTTTTATGGCCTCCCATTGCTACACCATTTGAGCACTTGACAATAGCCCTGTGGCTTATGGCTGAGACTGAGATATGGACATGCCAGGACAGTTCACGAAGATCACACAGCAAGGCTGTAACAGTCTCCTCTCTCCCAAACAAGTCCTCATCTGCTGGGCTGGTCCCTTGCCCCTCGCGTGACAGTCAGAGCAAAGCCTTTCTGCTTCCATTTGCTAGAGACCAAGGAGAAATGCCCCGCCGACAGTGTTTTGTGGCTCCCTGACCCGGTTACTATTACACACTGGCCTGATCCAAAGTTCCCGGAAAGGGCACAGCCCGACCTAAACCTTTCCAACAACCCCGGGTTCGGATCAGCACGATGCCGTTCCCTCTCCATCCACTCGGGATGTTCCCGCTCAGCGACGCGGGCCTCTCGCACTGCTGCTACGCTTCGGCAGCACTGAGAAAGGGAAACAGGAGCTTGCCTAAATGCCATCAGCAGTCCCTGCCATTTTAAGGCATTGACAACAAGTGCCACAACCACGAGGAAACAGAGCACACGCACATTTTTAGTAGCTCACGTTTAAAAAACAACCCCGCCAGCCTCAAATCGTTGCAATGAACGTCCTGCAGACTCCGAAACGTTGCTCAAACACGCACCAAACCCACCAGCACGAGGGTGGACGACACGAGGCCTCCAAGCCCAGCGAGACCGCTTGCAACAAGCCCCACCTGACCCCACTTCCCATTTCACCACGTCCTAACCCCTGCGTAAGTCCATTAAAACACATCCAACAAACAGCACGCTTGGAGGATGGCTCCGGAGCCTTGCAAAGAACGCGCCTCAAGCCCAGGGTGCAAGTTACACTGCGCACGACATCAGAAGCCCACCGGCCCCTGGCTAGGGACTTGGGAGCTCTCCTTTGTGGCGCTTGCCACCCTTACCCACAGGTCTGTCCCCTCCGCAGGCAGACGCTGCTTGCTCCTGGCATGCCATGCTGGTGCCCTGGGGAGCAGGGGCGGAGAGAGCTCTCCCTGGGGCTCCACGCTGGCCGGAGGCAGCGGCCAGTGGCCAGGACTCCCCAGCAGAGCTCTCCCGCCCGGGGCAGCGAGCAGCCGCGAGCCGGGCAGGCGCTGCGCGGGGGACGGGGGCTCGGGACAGGCAGCCCAGAGCAGGCAGGCGCGGGGAGGAGGAGGAGGAGGAGCGGCCCCGCGGTACCGTGCGTCCAGGCCCCGCCGGATGCACCGCTTCCTCCCGGGACCCTTCGGGCGTCAGCGGCTTCCCGTGATGCGGGCGCTGGAGGCGGGCCGGGCTTACCGCGTGTCCGCTCGCGGGGAGCGGGGGAGGGACGGGGCCGGGGCGGGGGCCGGAGGGATGCTGGTGCCGCCGCCGCCCCTCCAGGCGCCTGCCTTTCCAGCCCGGATGCAGCAGGACGCGGAGGGGACCTCGAAGGGGTTTTAAAGATGCTGCGAGTGCCCCCCCCCCGCCGCAGCGGGGGTGGGACAGCGGCCAGCCCAAGGGCACCGTGCCCGCAGCCCCCTCTCAGCCCAAACGCTCCTTTCCAGCTGCCCTAATAAAAAATACCTCTGACGTCTTCCATTTTCCGGCCAAAGCGCTGCTGCCATAAGCCTGGCTCCAGCGGCAGCCGAGCGGAGGAGAGCAGCAGCTGGGGGAAAGGGACAAAAATAGGCCTAATGACTTTTAAACCACCTGCACTGGTTTTCAGACTTCTAAACCTAGCTGAGAGCCGGACCGCGACGCGTGAAATGCACACGGGCATTGCGAGGGGGATCAGAGTGCAGCTGGAAAGAGCTGGGGATTAATTCCACCCGGCAGCCTCAGGTTGCTGGATCAAAGCAGCAGGTGAGCGCCCTGGAAAGTTAGACCAGGATTAACCACTCTTGAGTTACAGACTTCTGCATTATCAGCTCTGAATATCCTCGCCTTACGTTACTGGGGGGGGGTGCTTTTTCCCTTCCAGGACAGACAGACAAGGTCTTGTTACGCAAGACATTTCTATGATGTCCTTGGCCGGAAGGAATCGGAAGTATTTTTCAAGTCTTACTTAAACCAAGCAGTGCCTCCCTCCTTTTTTTGCTCCAGGCAATATGAACGTGATGAAACCAGACCACAGCCAGGATTGTTGCACACTTCATCATAGAAGCTGGAGATGAAAGAGGATTGAGGATCTGTAAAGTCCATTTAAGTCAGGCATGCACACTGTAGCACAAAATAAATTTAATCCAGGGTCAGCCATGTAATAAGGAATTAGTGAATTTAATCAGAGAAAGCCCAACCCTTCTGAGGTGCTGTGAACTTCCCACAGCGACTACAGGCAGACCTCTGTGCTCAGCTGCATTGTCGCTTGGGTTACTGTCAATCAGCATACTGTCTACAAGCGGTATGGCACCAATGACAGTCAACATTTCTTCCAGGCTTCTTTTACCTCAAGCAGATATTTAAATATTGACCTAGTATCATGCTCTGCAGGATGGCAACCCTGACCTAGGCAGCCATGGCATTTGAGGTGGTAGCAAAGGAATCCACGATCATCTGCCTCACGGAAGAGATGGTGTTTAGAGCAAGCACAGTACGTGTCGTTCCTCCTCTGAGAGCATCTTGCATCCATCCTTCACAGCCAGGGCCCATTAGTCTCCTCTGCCACATTAGAGAGAATCAATCCCCAACCCAAACCAGGCCTTTAACACACAGATCCTTGGAAGCTCACCTAGAAAGGGAAGTACTTGGTTAACACTGCTCAGGAAGGGACAGAGGTCGTCCCCAAGACGCATCTAGTTAGTTCTACAGACAAGTTTCCAATTTGTTTATGAACCTACAGCCTAAGACCGTGGTGATTACCAGCAGGCTAGTGAAAGCTGGGATGATAGAAAACAAGGTAGGGCAGGGACATGTTGCATCGAGGCAGCGCTTTCCAGCCTGAAATCTTGATGCAGGCTCCATACAGTGGCTCATTACCCAAAACCGTAGCCCAAAGCTCTGCTCAACAGGCTTTCACACGGCCTGAATTGTTATTCTTAAACCTAATTTGAGGCTATTTGGCCAACACAAAAGGGAGGGTAGTCAGAGGACCTGGAAGATTCTGGATCTGTCACTGCCATGTTGGGCAACTCACTTCACCTCTCTTGCCCTCTTTTTCAGTTGAAAAGCAGGAATAAATTATATTCATCGCCTTTGCAAAAAACACCAAAAACCTACTGGTGCAAAGCCATATACAAAGGGATGGACTAGGTAGAAATGAGCAGGTTCTTGGGTAGCTGGAGGGGAAATGCCCCTCTCACTTACTGGTGACCCTGCTGCAGGTGTGTAAATACAGGAACCTGCCACGAGATCCATCTACAGGTCTGATCTTCCAGTACCTGGCAAAGTGTTGCTTCTTCTTATCCATTTGTACTTTCAGGAAGTCCAAGGACACAGCAAATGGTAATACCAAATACATTTGAAACCAAGCCTGTCAGCTTTGTTCTCCTGCTTGGAGTGCAAGATACCACATTTCTTAGCTTTAGGGCAAGCAAGGAGAAAGGAACAGTAAATACAGCACTGAAAACACGGTTCAAAATCGAATGAAGCAGAAAGGATGCTATATAACCCCCCCCCCCCCCAAAAAACCAAACAAAAAACCAGCCCTTTTGACTCCCTTAGAAAAGGCTACACATATAGAGAGTTTATGATGTATGGGGCTTGGGCTGCACTGTTGAGTGCAACACTAATTTAGAAAACATGCAACAAAAAATATTAAATACAGGCTGCACACTTAACAGGTGTGTTTTGTTGCTTAATTACTCAGGACTTGATAAAAAAGAAGGAAGGGAAACCTGTCTTTTTCGGTATCCTAGGAGGTGTCTAACTCTGGCTTTGACAAGCCACCGAAGGAAGTGAAGACATTTCACAAATAACACCAGTTTTAAAATCAGGAATTGACAACACAAACCTGACAAACAGTTACCAACTGTCAGTAAGGGGCAGAGCAATGGTTTCACACACGTGTAGAAAGCAAGCAGCACTTTTGAACAATCTTTGGAAATTATTATAAAAAAAATTGCCACGCTAGCGGATAACGGCTACATTGATGTGACTGTGCCATTCTCCCTTCTAATAACCTTGCAAGGCAAGTTTCAGGGGCCTCCAAAACTAAAGTGAATCACACAATGGGCCTGAAGGTAACAAAGAGCATGTACTATATGGTATCTGGAAAGTGGCATCTGTAGGTTTAAAAAAGGTGCTACAAGGTGTTGCTCACCACAAATGCAGAAGACTGCTTCAGGATCTCAAAAAAATCATCATGGTCTCACAATGAAGGAAGCCCAGGGAGCACGATGTTCACATTAACTCAACACACATTTTTAAAGAAAGAATTTTAAGATTTTTTTTTTTTCCCCAGATTCAATTGATTACTAATATTTGAAATGGGTCAGATTGTGCTGCTGCAGAATCTACTTGCTCTTCCAGCTGAGAGTTTGGGAGAAACGATTCCTCAGTCTGGTCAGCAGCATAACCCACTTTTGCTATTTTAAAGCTTCCTCTGTTAAGTATCGGGAACCCTTCCCACAAGGAGCAGCAATACCTCTCTCCATAAAAACAAGCATCTCACGGACTTTTCCTTTGTTGCCGGTTTGTGAGCTTGTAGACTGGCTGACTGCTCAACTCAAGCCAGCTGCCTACTTCTAGAGAGCCATTACAGAAAAAGGCCTAGATTGGGATGGGCCAGGTAGCATACCCCCCACCCCCAAGCGCTGTTGGGCAGGGCCTGCTCCCAGTATGGGACCCAGCTAAGGCAAGGCCACTTGGGGCCTGATCCTGGTGCATTTGGGGGGTGGGGGCAGTCTAGCCCATGGACCAGCCCTGGCCCCTTATCTGGCCCACAGGGCCAAAAGGTGGAGCACCACTGGTGTACATTACAATGGGAAGAGCAAGGCAGTTTTCACAAGACCCATGAAAATATTTGTCTGAAGCTTCTATTAGAGGATAGCTCTAGCTCAGGTGGGCAGTAGCAAGAGGAGTAGAAAACAGACATCCAAGGTTTAAATACAAGTGGGCTGCTGGGACGTTTATCCCAAGTCTTCACTCTTACCTACACCGAAATGCACACAGCTCTGGGACCACAATCCAAATTACTGCAGACAGACATTCTTTGAAAGAAAAATGTTTCCTTGTGCAACACAGTAGGGCCTGTAATAGATAAGATAAGCAAGCCAATAAAGAGCCTTTTAGCTCCAAAAGAGCGAAGCACAGTTGATAAGTAAACCTTTATTTCTGGAAGGCAGGGAAGAAGCATTCCATTCAGCTACAGTACCAAAATTTGTGCTGGGTGCTAGGTATAAAAACACCGCTCTTAGCCATGGCTGCAAATGTTCTCCATCTATAGGGCAGTAACTGGTAGTATACTAGGAAAAAAGAGACTCCATAGGTGCATATATATACACACACACAATAGGCATGGGATAAGCAACTGTTGTTCTGTATTGCCTTTTATTCTGGTAAGTACAAAAGGCAGTTGCCCAGAACAAAGGGCTGGTTGCTTTAGGTCTAGGACAGCAAACAAAGCACTGGTATAATGAATGAACCAAAGTTCCCCAGTATGCAATAAACTGCAAGTAAAATCACAGATGAATCAGCCAGACATCACCTGAGTGATGAATCTGGAAGGCACTCCTATCAAGTAAATCTGGGCCACTTGGTAAGGTAAGAATCATTTGAAACAAACTGTTCCAAGACAGCCACATGCAAAACACATGAATCCATCAAAAAGGCAGAAGTTGAGTGGGGGAAGTCAAGAGTTGTCAATAAAATGCTGCAGTAAAAAAAAAGCATAATGCAATATTTAAATGTAAAAATAAGAGGTGATAAATAGGAGTATTTATACTATTATATATAAATAATGTATTTATTTATAGCCAATTTTATTTCTGTACATGGCAATACAGAAATACTGCAGCTAGTTCTGGAGTCAGCATTTGAGAAAGGATGTAGAAAAGCTATAGAAAAAAGTCATACGATGATTTGGGGGGTTGTGGGGAAGAGGAGTACTTTGAGACTTAAAGCTCCACCAAGTTAGTTTATCAAAAGAACTAGTGGCCTGATTTAAGAACCTTCACGGGGGGAAGGTTGTGGCTAAGCAAAGGGCTCTCACCTAGCACAGAAATGCATAAGAAACACCAGTGGCTGGGAGCTGAAGGCAGATACATTTTCCACAGTGCAGGCAATGAGCTACCAGAACAAATCATGAAGAGAAGCAATGCCGTGTCCATCTCTTGAAGTCTTCAAAGTCCAGCAGAATGCTTTCCAGGAAAATACACTTTAGTTAAAAACAAAACACACACTTGGCTCAGTACTATGTCCTGAATGTATGCAGGCAGGCTAGACGAGACCACATAATCCCCTTGAGCATTACACTATTAAACTAACATCGAGTCATAGATACCTGTTCCACAAGTTACCAAGCTCAAGGAGCAGACTTGGCCATCACGTCAAGTTCACCACCACAGTAAAGAACAGGCCAGCTTTCACACTACCAGGCAAGAAATTTTGTTGCACTTCAAAACCCACCTTACAAAATGTGTGTTAAGGTACATACGTTACGTTCCACACCAACTAGCATCTGTTTCAGGGTAAAACACAGCAAGTTGCTCTACAGCCAGCATTTTACCTTATGAATTGCCTCCCAGCTTTAATTGTGGTATGTACATGCCTTTCAAAAATGTTGCAGCTGTGAGGAATTTCAAAAGCACTTTGCATAGCTAGAACCTACAGTTGTCAAAGCTTTAGACGTAAAGGCTGCCTTTTAATACAAGTCCAGATTACAAATCATATTGCCATAAAATGAAAAAAAACCAAACCAATAGCACTCAAAATGTGAGGCCAAATTTTAAGTTGCAAAGCATACAACATGGGGCAGAATTTCATCATGGAGTCTGAATGGACAAAGCCACAGTTCAAGACAGGAAGACTGTAAGAATGGTGCTCCTTCCTCATTCCACTCCAGATGAGGAAGATTTGGCCTCGAGTGTTGTGCTGTAGTCAGCCTACTCAGAGCTGTGCAAGGCAGGATCTTGGAACAGTCACAGGAAGGAGAGACTTACTTGGTAGACTCCTTTAGGCCCCCCCAACACTGTATACAAGCTAGTCTGGCACCACAGCCCCCTTCCACTTCGTTTAATGGGAAGCTGCTCATTTGAAGAGGCAACCATAATGGATCCATGTGAAGACAACATACTTCAAGTAGTTTAGACAAGAATTTGTAGGTTTCCATATCAAAGTATCGGTCTAATTTACATGAAGTCTTCTAACAACTGTAGTGTGCAAGTGCTGATAAACTGACACTGAGAAGATTTAACAATTTCTTCATTTAATAAGTGAATTATTTTTACTACATGGTATTGTACACTGTCATCTGTTCAAAAAAGATTAACAGTTTTGTTTTTTAAAAAACAAGATACTGTGAGAGATTTGTATAAACTGGTGAAGACAATTAACTCCTGGGTTTGGTTGGCTCATCAAGCTATTGTCTAAGCTTCTTTGCAGAACAAAGTCTTTAGGTAAAAAAAAAAAAAAAAAATGCAGATCGCTCTCAGGTAGATTTAGAATGGTTTCCATAAGTTACAGCCTTCTGGAACGGCCTTCCACAGGACTGATGCAATTGTAAAAAGGTCCACTCAACAGAATATATGGAAATCGTACAAAACGTTATTTACCGTTACCATTAATAGCACAAAGAGCACAGCATTACTACTTGCTATTTAAGTCAAAACTCCTTTCCATCTCCAAGAGGAAGGCATGAACATAAAGCGCTGCCAACTCATCTTTACAGGTTGTGGGAATATAGCTTTTTAAACAGAAACTTTGGCTTCAGGAAAGAGACACGAACATTTAAAATAATGGCTTTAATTGTCGTTTAAAGTATACGGGAGGGGATGTGTGCTTTAATTAAATATACATCATACCAGTGATGCTGGCAAGGTTGAGGGTTATTTCTAAAGTTGACAGCAATAAAACTAACTCGAACATGACAAGACATTAAAAGAAAAGCAATCCCTTTAAAACAATTTTTAACGTAAAAAAAGTTCACAGTGGTTTGTATAAACAGTATGCAATTTCTGACAGTAACAAATGTCTAGTCTCACAGCACACTAGTGCCCTCTTTAGATCCTAAAGAAGAAAACAAGCATTTACACTACTCATTGTACAGGTTCAAAAGTCAGTTGTACAATTACCCATAATGACAGGATAAGATGCTGTGGAGTGTACAGCTGTAACACCAACATAAGGTAAGTTTTTAAAACTCTTTTCTTGGGAGGGAACAAAAAAAAGTCTTTCACTTGCTGTTACAACCAGCAAATGCCATTCATTAAATCAAAATGAAAACCACAAACACGTTATCTATTTTGAGCAAGCTGAACAGTACACATTACAGTTTTAAAAATGAAGGTTATATACTATAATACAAGTCCCATCTAGGCAGGTCCAAATTTACTATTTCTTCGCTTGTTTTGTGATCATACCCCTGGGTGGCGTTACAGGTCTGCTAGCATTAGGCTTCTTTTTCTCTGCTGGTTTCAAAATCTGAAAAAGACAATTCAGTCATTTGCTATAACAGAGTGACAGTTTGCAAATGAAACTCAGTTACTACTAAAAAGCTTTACACAGGTGACCATGACCAATCAGTCAACCCCTAAGCATGATCCATGCCAAGAGCCAGTGCACTTCCCTCCCCACCCACAGCTAAGTCAATACTAGAGCAGGGATCAGCAAGATCTCATGCCTGTGACCCTGGCACATGTTCCTGCCATTGGCGGGGGGTCAGACTAGATGGCCTCCTTTAGGCCTCTTCTGACCCTAGTTACTATGAAACTGTAAGGAAACAGACAACACTGTTTGGGCAATCTAATTCAAGGTGGGAAGGTTAAGTTCTCTCTACTTTATGCCAGTACAGACAGCATCATTAATGTTCTTAAAAGAAAATCTTTGAAAGATTTAGACAATCTCTTCATTCATTGGATTTGCAAATATCCATTTGAAATAAGAGCTCACTCAACATTAAAAGTAAAATTGAGGGGAGCGTAAACTGTTAGCATACTGTACCTGGAAAGAGCACATTAGAGTTTCATCCACGCTCATCATGGCACCTGCATTGTCAAACTCTCCACAGTAGTTTGGGGCAGAAAATAGAGTTACCAGTTGCCTTTTTGCAAAAAACTCATATCCATCTTCAACCACCTTCAACAGGAAAACACAGTATTAGAGCAGAGAATTCCTAGCCACACAACTACAAAACAATGTTTTTCAAATGGCAGGCATCCAGGTCAGTCAACATATTGCTCAGCTAGAGTTTAATTGTGGCTCCCTAGCACAGCCAGTTGTGGAAGAGCCTAAGCTTAAGCAACAGCAGTTCCAAACTACTAGATCAAAGCAGAATTAGAAACAAATACAAGAGCCAATCCAAGAGTGAAATCCACTAACACTTAAGTTAATGGAATCATGCAGGATCCAAGGGTCTGTACTAGTAGATGCCATTGGAGGAACAGGGCCATGATCTATACTTATAAAATTAAAATACCTGGTGAGCTCGACATATAAGATCCAAATCATGTTTATGGAGAAACTTTGCAACCACTTCAGCACCAAAAGTGAAGGACACTCCTCTGTCATTTTCACCCCATCCCAAGACATCTTTGTCAGGGTCCGACCACAACAGGTCACAAAGAAGACCCTGGTCTGGTACATCAGTGGGGCGCATAATTCGTCGAATCTGTTCCATTGATTGAAGGTCTGGTGATAAGCCTGATAGTGTTGTAAAATGAACAATCTGTTTAGCATTTTACCCAAAGCATTCCACAGTATTAAAACACAGGTTAGTTCACTTAGATTGGAACAACCAACTGACCCACCCACATCTCACGTTGATTTCAGGACTCTTAGATTTGGTAAACCCAAATGATTTTTATAATTACAAGTTTCCTTTTTAAAAATAAGTCAATTTAAAATAAAATTGGAATTAAATACATAAAGGATGTTGAGGCTTAATCTTATCCCTTAAAACATTTAAATAACATTTAATGCATTGAATCTACAAGTCCGTATCAAGAACTGAGTAATACACTATATACTTTTCTATACAGAGAAAGAATCAGGTGGGAAACACCACCCAACTTCAGAGGTCAACTTTGATAAACAAATTATGTACTACATGAAAAGACCTGGTGCAATGGGAGACCCAAGCAATGTACTACAAGATGCAGGAGACTGGCAGCCACCACTACAAACACTGAACCCAGCCTCAGCCTCTAAGAAACACCATCCATGTCATGAAGTCCACCTCACTGGTCCCATACAAATCAGCTCAGGTAAAGAAAAGTTAGAGCAACCTATACTCTCATCTTATATGTGTTTTGAACAAGTCCAGTTATCCTAAGGCAGCTGCCAGGCAAAACCATGAGCAAAAGACTATCTAGCAAACAACGCAACAGGAAACTATTTTCTAACACAAAAAATGTAATGTTTTCAGATTTTGTAAATTTTAAGTTGCAATTGCTTTCAATAAGATATGAAGAATAGAAACATACACTGTGAGTACCCTCCAACACAGCAAAGCAGCAGTCTATTGTACAGGCCAATCCACCACAAGTTAATGTCTTTAATTGCTTTCTGGTGATTCTAACAGATTTTTACCTCAAGTTCTTTTAAGAGCCTGATAAAGATCTACATTAGCAGTTTTAAGATTTGGCAGAAACAGGTGTGAAAGTATACCAACTTAGGCACCAGAATGAAAAAAAATTCTACAGTGTGCAGCCCTACAATATTCTAGTTGTTTTAGTATTTATAAACAGGGGACAGCCTTCAAGATGCATACTAAAGGCTATTTAATACTAAAAATAGCTATTGCCTCCAAAAGTACAGGTATATTAAAACTGAATACTACAAGGGAGATACCAGGCTAGTGTAACACTAAACAATATTTAAAATTATTTTTCACTGAAGAGTTGTACATACTTACAAAAGCTGAAATAGATGCAAACTGCAATACATATTTCACTATTGTGAAAGGCTATTTTATACACTGCAGTATTTCTCATGTAGGGCTACACAATAAGTTAAGAGTGTGCAAGTGGGAATGGAAAAGAATGGAAACTGGGAAATACAAATGGAGGAAAAAAGAAAAAAGGGAAGTAAACAACTATTATATTGCTGTGGTTTTAGTAATTTGAGAGATATAGTTTGTAACAAATCCCTGGCTACCCCATTAACAAACTTAAAACAGGGCATGCAACTTAAAACAGCTGGAGCACCACAGCACTCGAGGTATTTGATGCATGAACAAGCATCTTGGAAAGCAGCAGCTAACAAACAGCTTTCCAAGAGTAAAAGGTGGTTTGACAGGTAGAAACAAGTATGTGATGGCATATCCCAGTAAGACCACAGCCATCTTTTGAAGCATCTGCATACACAGATTTGAGAAAAAAAGATGCTATAGGATATTCATTTTCATAGAGAAGGAAGAGCAGATAGTATCTCAAGTGATATCGAACTGCCTCCTAAATTGGGTATTGTGCAGTTAAGTAGTAAATTGTTGCAGGATAAACCATAGAGAGTTGGTTTACAAAACATACCTCTCAATATACAGCTTAATCTCCACCTACTGATGAACCAAGGCAGAGGTATAAGTGTTTCAGAACTTCATTTGGTTTCATCCTCATTGCTGGGGGACAGACTTCCCAACAATGTGAAAAATGTGCATCAGACACTGAACTATCATGCCTTGTGTCAAAGAATTAGCAGTCATGTGTTCGTGAAGTAGGAAGCACCACATACCTCCATGACAGCAGAATATTTTTTCATCCACAATGGCTGCAATTGGTAAACAGTTGAAACAGTCAGTAAAGGTTTTCCACAGCTTGATGTTATATCTTCTCTTACCTACAAAGGCATTTAATGGAAAAAATAAGTTCATATGCTTTTATAATGAAGGAAATTGCTTATCATACAATACTACTGTTGTTCTAAGTTTGCCCAACTACATAGCCAGTCCAGAACAAAGCCGGCATACAATTTGCTTCAGACATGCTATATTGTTACTCATTAAGAGATGCTGGAAATTCTGTCTAGACAAGCAAAAGTGCTTTTAAGTGGCCTTCTGCTGCACTGGAAGTTCACATGTGTATAGAAAAGTCACTTTTAAAAGCCAAATTCTCACGCCAATTCTATTCCTTCCAATGCTCATCGCTTCTCAACAGGCATTCAGCCACGTGAAGTCAACTTGTATGCTGCATCCTGGCAATACTCAATTAAAGAGTTGTTCTCAAGGCCATTCTAGCTGGTAGCACTGAGGCTGCCCTAAACTCAGCTGAGACTGTGGATGACAAAACTAGCCACAGAATCAGGAATTTGCAACTAGATCTCCCCGATGTCCCTCCTCCCTGTTGTACCCAAATGAAGCCAGACAGCAGAAAATTTGAGTCTTTTTGTTTAAATCCAAGGTATTTAATAAATGCCATAAACAAAACACTGCTCGGATGATTCTGGATAAGTTAACAGTGTTAACTGCTACAGCATCACAGGTATGCCAATTGCTTCAGGTAAAGTTTAGCTTATTCCTACTCACAGATCCCAAGCCACAGCAAGCACTGATTATATCCTACCATTAGTTTAATCCCCCCCAGTTTAAAAGTAATTCCTCAGCAACATTGTGTTTACCAGGAAAGATGAAAACCTGGTTTTACTTCAACTTGTCTAGAAGTGAAACAAGAGTCAGAGACAAAAACTGCTTTTGCCATTTATTGTTCTTTTAAGGGATTCAGAGATAGCTTGTAACTTTTTTTTTTTTGCAAAAGATATGCAGGACCTCACTGCCTTTTGTTGGAAGCTCTTGGCAAGATCTCTGCAAGACACAAAACATGTCAACACTAACCTAAGCAGATGTTCTCTCTCCCCCAAAGAGGGAGAAAAAGAGAGAGACTGATTCTCACACTAAATCTATGGACTGCAAAAAAAAAATTAGTTCATTACAGTTGTGTGCCATATTGTTATTTAAGTGCTTGCTCCAGAAGAGAGCAACCAAGGATAAAGTACTTATATAAAACTTAAAAAGTCTAACAATTAGAGTCTTGTATTTATTGCCTGGTAAGTGCCATGTAAAATACTCAAGATAAAGAACAGCTCATTCTCCAGAGAATTTATAGTACACGTCTATCAAAATCTTGATAGTATACAGAAATGTTGCCTTGTAATTCACCCTTGAACAGTGTTCACCAGATAGGCTTACCAGCTGAACTTTGACAGCGTGGAGTAATAGGAACTTATGTTAGAACAACGAGCAAACAGGAACATTATATTACTCATTATGCACACTGCCTTCTATTTTGATGATGGTACAGGATCGCTCAAGAGAGACATACATCACCTGCTAAAATAAGTCAATAGGCCACCTAAACTATGCAGCAGTATTTGAGTTAGTTTATAGCCCCATCTAACAGAGACTAGAAGAAAGTTTTTGTAAATAGTTCAATTGAAGTGCATAATGATCCAGATCTCCCTGCCACCAAAAAAGTGTTACTTACATTCATCATAAAACCCATAAATTCTATTAATGCTGGCACATTCATGGTTCCCTCTAAGGAGGAAGAAGTTCTCTGGGTATTTGATTTTGTATGCCAGTAAGAGACAGATTGTTTCTAAAGACTGTTTTCCTCTATCAACGTAGTCACCAAGGAATAGATAGTTGCTTTCTGGTGGGAAGCCTCCATATTCAAAGAGTCGAAGTAAGTCATAGTATTGTCCATGGATATCACCTAAAAAGACATTCATAAATGGTACATTAATTACATTTTTCTCTAGTATCCAAAAAGATACTAGAGAAATATTTCAGTGAAAACAGGTCAAGTATGAAATAGAACCAAAATTTATGCTAAGATAAGTTACCTACTTAGAAGTTAAATTGGCTCAACTGTGATATCAAATTTAAAAAGTTTTACTATTTTAAAAATTAAACAGCTGAACTCAGCAAGAAATTCTGGCATTGACTAAATACCCTGCTATTTAGAAATTCATGCATTATTTACTTATAAATCAGCAGAGATGTGGGGCAGAAAATCTTCTAAAACGGAACATTTTCCAGGGCTTAATTTTTCTGTGGGAAATTTTCCATTTCCAAAAAGTCACTGTTTCATAAAGTTCATTGGTAACAATGAATGAATACCAATACAATATTAGGTAAGCTTGGCAGTTTCAAAGTTGTAATTAATGTTTTTCAGGTGATTATCCCTAGGAAGCAAGAGAAAGAATTCATACATATGTTGTACTGATTTGTAAACAGGAGGGTAAATACATTCACATAATAATCCAAACCAAAAAAAAATAAGTTGTGAATTTGTTTAATTGGCTGCGCAGGTCAAATCAAAGCCAAAGCACGGCAAATCATGCACAGTTCTTTGGACGTGCTAAAGTTAGTAGTGCCTTTGTATTTTTTCTTAAATTTAAAACAAACAACATAAGGGAAATACATGCCATTGTGTATTGTCTTTACATTTTTACAAGTATTCCAATAAAAATAACTTCTTTCCACATACAGCTTTGAATTTGTTTGAATACAACATTTTACACTGCATTAAGTGTGCTGTATTTAATTTTTTTCCTAATCAAATATATCAGTTCAAATACCTGCTGCTATTGGAACATAAAATTAACATGGGGGTACTTTAAGTTTTGTTTACTAAATATAATTCAAATAAACATGCTAAATCAGATAACACTCTACTTAGGGCATTGGAAACATTTCTGGAAAGCTCACATCTCTGTACACTAGTGGTTCTCAATCTGTGCGCCACAGCAGGCCACACCTGCAGAAAATGTTTTGTTTTTTTTAAAACACTGGGTGACGGCGATTGGGCCGCATGCAGCCCATAAGCCACAGGTTGAGAACCACCATGTTTGTTTTTATATATAAAGTTGACAGCTCTGTGCCTCAAGTTACACAATTCAATACCCAATTTAGTAGTTACTTAGGGGAAAGGTTCCATTTTACTTCATTTGAAGTTTTACCCCATTATAGTTAAAGACTACTTTAGCCAAGACATGTCCAGATACTGTTCTGATCCAAATATCCAAGGCTACTCCAAATTTACAACACTTGCATGCTTGGATTTTAAACACAGGAAGTTATAAGGGTGTTATAATTTTTCATGCCTAACATCTGATTATTGGAGGGTCATCTAAAATTAGTCCCTCTTGCAGGCAAACAGTAGCAGGGGGCAAAGAGCAGGGACAGAAGCAGCAAGCAAGTCGAGCAGTATGACCCCTCCCTCTTGCCCCCCTGACACTTGGCAGCCCCTGCCCCCTTTAGCCTTCTGGCCCCAGCACAGCTCTGGCCCCAGGGCACAGAACTTGACAGCCCCAGCTCTGCAAAACTTGGTTTGTCTTCTACACACTATATCTATTTACTCAGGTTGATTAACTATAAGCAGATGTTGCATCTTAGCTTTACTATACATTAGTCAATTGACAGATTACTTAAATATTTGTGCATCAAGGGAATTTCTAAAGCGAAACTCTGAGAAAGCCATGTTGCAGGCCAAGACCATACTTACCACAAATTTTAAGTGGTGCTTCAAGTTCTAGTAGAATAGGCTGACTGAGGAATATTTCTCTGGATTTCAAGCACAGTCCTCTGATTTCATTCTCTTGAAGCTGGACATTTTTACCTGGTTTTGAGCCTCTCACTGTTGGTAAGAGAAAAATAAACTAGTTACCCAAATCAAATAACAATTAGAGAACTGGGAGCACCATTTTAATTAAGGGATAAGCAACTCAAAGGAACCCCCCGCAACACATACAAGGGTCAAGGCTACCCTGAAATGGAACTTCTGTATCAGAGGCTAGGCTAGACAGTGCACTCTAGGTTAAATGAATCCCATCCCTCAGGTCCCTACCACCCTCCATTGCCTCAATGTCAATGATCTAAGTAGCATACACTTATTCAATTGTAGAAAATGGAAATGAAACCCTCAGCGTCCAAAATGAAAAAGTGTGGTGTTGTTGCATCGCTCCACATACATTTCAAGTTAAGTTTTGTAGAACATTTAAGCTTAGGCACATTTCCTGAGAACAAACACTTGAAGGTAAAGTCCTCCTTTTAAATCACAGGATGGGAACAGCATTGCTACAAGTGGGGCAAACTTCTTTAAACTACTGTCTAGACCCACTCATAGGGTTTCATTATGAACAAGATGTTAACACTACTGAGATTGTACCCTGTCAAACTATAGTTTTCACCACTATAGTTTTGGTGCAAAGATTCAGAAAAATACAATTCTGCTAATACAGACATTCCTTACATGACTCAATCGTGACCCTAGACAACCCAAGAAGGGCTCAGATGCTAAAGGCTGAATGGTAACCTCATCTAGCAGCCAAAATGTCAACAGCTATGCCCTCCCCTCCCTCGAAAACTTCTGCAATTCATATATACATTTTTAATAAATATGCCTAACATCAAATATTCAGGAACAAGAAAAAGTAAGCTGAACAGAAGAACAAATTTCATTTTATATAGTATATTTAATGTAACTGGGTGGAAATGAAGTTAACTAGTCTTCAAATTATAGGGCAATAAACAGAAGACAGAATTAGGCAGACTGCTTCAACAGTCACCTTGTCTGAAGTCTCACATTAATGACAATGCGCAAGAATTCATCAAGTGGAGCTCCTTTAATGTTCCTGCTTGCATGCGTGAGATTCTAAATCAAGTACCTGTTTGATATAGAGGCTGCTCATCTCACATGAAAATGATAAACATCAACAGCAAGCTCAGGGAAAATGACTAGAACACTATCACAGAAGGGTGTATTTATGCCTGACAGCTTGTCTAATGTTTCTCTCAAATATATAGTACATCTTCCCCACCCCAATCATAAGGATAATCCTTGCCCTTCATATTTCCTGGACCATCACTGCTACAAGACTGCAACCCTGCTACCTATATCTATATAACACTAGCCATCTTTTATTCCTGGTCAAATATGCAAATACAATGGTAATCCAGAATACAACTACTGGGTTTCATGAAGCATGTTGACAAAACACAAACTACCAAACTGCCTGACTACTAACCCAATAAGGAGTCCTTTATTGCATATTAACTTTGAAAAGCATTCCTTTTAATTTAAAGCATTGGCAGTTTCAAGACGATCTTCAAGGATTTAATTAAATGAGTGAATCTGCGCTACTCACACAAACAGGGAGATTTGAGAGTTTTGGCAAGCTAAAATTGAGCCGTTTGGCTAGATACCTGCATAGATTGGGAGATGAGAGAAAGTTAGCTTGTTTTTACAGTGAAGATAATGCTTTTTCTAGCTCTCCACTAGTCTTTTAGATTTGGGTTCCTCACTACCTTCCGATCTCCCAGCCTCAGATCTTTTCCTGCCACTTTCATTTCATGCTCCATCTCTGCTATTATCTTCCAGTATTTTCAGAGTTGTCAGCTCTGCTTTTCTCATTCTGTGTACCCTAAAGTTAACTACAGAGTCTAGAGGCACTCAGTTGTCAATCATAGACCTTCAGCAATTGAAAGGACTAGTTCAGTCAAACAAGACCAGCCCCAACCCTTAAGACAAAATTAGGGTTCCAATTCAGCCCTGGCCTAAATACATTTACAATGCCACTAAAGCCAGCTTTCCCTGCATTTTGGTCTCTTGATTTGATTTTTTTCCTTCACACTTTTGGCAGCTCACTTCTTTGAAAGCAAGCAATAAAGCTATAGTCATAAGGAGAGTGATCCTGCTAAGAACATACATCTCTTTCAACTTGTGTATAAGAAAGGTATGCATCATAGCTGCCCTTGTGTCTTAAACAGTAGTCTAGTAAGTTCCAGGATTTCAATTCCTTAAAGCTAAATTGCCTTATTTTCACAGAGGTTTAGAAAAACCTTTCTGATACTTGAGCCAGTGGGACTGTAGCCCTGACAGAAATAAGGCAAAAATTTACCAGTTTTAGAGTCAGCAGGCTTACCTAGAATGACATCAAGAATGTGGAAGTTGACACAAACTTCTCTACATTACAGCTCCCCTGGTTGGGGGAATCTGATAAAACTGGCAGAATTTAGACAGGATTAAAGAAATGTCTAATCTTAATAGATTATATTCATAATGGAAACCAAGTTTTTGAAGCATTAATTTAAGTAAGTTAGATGTTATTACTGCAGCTGGGTTAAAAAGGGAACTAAAAAAATTAAGGAATATGTATATTAGTCAATTCTTGAGTTGCAGTAGTCATGGAGAAATGGAATTTCAGCAACTGACAAAGAAAAATCTAAATTCCAAGTTCTGAAGAGAGCCCAACTACTAGCTTTCAAAGATGGTTACAGGAGAGCAGTACTCGGTATTTGAGAAAGAGAGGGACAGCAAGAGTAGTAACCTGCACTCCCTGAGATATAAAGCCAGCAAGGAAGGTCACACTTCACAACAAATGGCCCAGCAATTTTTAGTACACTCCTCCCAGGAGGATGAGATGCCTTGATACCATATATGAATTTTTGGTAATACAGGAAATAACCCTCTCTCAAAGAGCAGTTTGTTCTCAGCAAAGCAAAACCAACTCAACATTGCTGCTTGAGGATGACATCTACTTGAAGGTGAAGCATTTTGACACACCCTCTCTATTTGTATAGAGTAAGACTTTTACCTATTGAACTATGAAATATATAAAGAATACATTCTAGATCATCTGCTCAGGTCACTTCCTGCATGTGACCCACCTGGCATCTGAATTCAGAATAATTTAAAGGCTCATTTCAAAGTCTTAGCTGTCAGTTGCAAAGAACAGCCTGAATTAACTTAATGAAAACTGATACAGTCATATTTAGTCTATTTTTAGATGATAAATTTCCTGAATAGCAGTGGACTGGGACAAGGTCAAGAAAAAGAAAAGATAAAGCTTTCTAAAAATTCTGTATTAGCATGAGCTGTTTGTTTTCTACTAAGTTCTTATCAAAGCTAAAATTAGCACTATTATCTATGACTCAGAGTGCTCTAGTTTAGAATTAAGTTTATCACCACTTATTCTAGGTGCAATGTTCTTCAATCTGATTTTATATAGCTTAAACAAAAAACCAGTAAAATGAATGAGGTGTAGTTTTAGCCCAAGAAGAGTTGAGCCAGTAATGCACGTCTAGACTTTACAGCAACCTACCAGCAATACCAGTACTTGCTTTGATAGCCTAGACACTCTTCCTTGCTTGATTCAGTAGTTGTTTGCTGTATATCATCTTTGGGCTTTTTTAAAAATTAAAACTTAATTGTCACATCTTTACAAAAGTGAATTATTTCACTGTGTTTGAGTAGCTTACTTGCTATTTTGAAACCCAATCAGAGCTAGGAAAATTTGTACTTTTGCAAGAGCAAGTAGTGTGTACAAGTCTCATGTTCTGGAATATTCCCTGCACTAGGGGTTCTCAACCAAGCTTTTTTCAAGAGCATCCCAGCGTGCTGCACAACATTAGTACTATGAGGCATGTCATGGAGCCAGAGGCTCCTGTTACTTTAAAGAAAAAGCTAAGCTGGCTGGGGAGAGCTAGCTCCACTACAATAAACAGCCAAAAAGGCAGCACCCAACTGCAAGCAGCTTGGCTAACTGCAGCAGAGAAGGACAGGTTAGCCAAAACTCTCCCCCTCCCCCTCGCAGAAGCCCCTGGGTACAGACAGGGAGCCACCTAGAAAGAATGAGTGGGGCTTTGGGTCACTAAGATCAATGCCCAAGATCAATGGTCTTGTGGGCTGCAGGAAGAGGAGCTCCTGGGGGAGATGCCTGCAGGAGACACTGGCAAGCATCCAAGTCATCAGCTAGAACCTGAAGAAAATTAAGGAATGAAGCACAGCTTGTGGTATGGTACTGACCCAGAGTAGGAAGGAACTTGAATTTGGAAGCAGTTTACTTGTATTTGTCTTGCATTCAAGTCTGATAACGAAGGACCAGGTTATGGCTATGGGGGTGGTATGGAGGCCGCAGAGGCAGCTGAGTAGCACCCAGCATACAACCCTGCAAGGGTGAGACAAGAACGGGGCCGAGGGGCACACGAGCAGCAAGAGACCAGTCTTGCCTGGGTTAGGGACTCCAGGGGGTCAAGCAGCCTGAATAGGACAAGACCAAGGCCAGGGCTCTAGAAGCCAAGGCCTGAGGCAGTAGACATAGGCTGAGGGGGCACAGCCAGAGAAAACTGGCTAAAGTCAGGGGGCTGAAGTCCCAAAGGCTTGACACCTGAGGGGGCCAAGGGTTATACTGCAGCCAGCAAGGCTAACAGGGTGCTTAAAGTCTTAAAAAAAAAAAAAAAAAAAAAAAGTTAAGAACCACTAGTCTACAGCAATGCTTGCAACATGGATGTCAACTATGCCCATGTAACAATTAATACCACAGACACTGATTTTTCTAGTGTGAACAAGGCTGCAGAATTACACCCTCAAACAGGCAAAATCTAGGCCCACCCCCTTCTTTCAGGGGATTTTAGAAAAAATAACAAGAAATGGAACTCCTGTTTGCATAGTAATTGCATGGAAACTCCTTACAGGCCAAAGGTCAGAGCTATAATAAGATTATTGTTCAAGTAACACATGCTTCCACATTATTCACCAATATTAGCATTTATCACTGATGCTACATGAGATCACTGGAATTACCTCTAAATTTCAAGTGTTCCATTAAAATGTTTAAAGCGAGCAATGAAGCATGTAAATGAAAGTTAAATCTTTCTATGTCACAGTAGTTTTATTGGGCGTGAAACTGTTCAACCATATAGCAATTTTCCAGACCTTTTCTGAGCTACTAGCAAGCAGCAATGAAGAACAAGTTTACAAGAAAAACGATCAAAGTTAATTCTATGGAGCAAAATTAATGCTTCAAGTATTACAGTTAATCTTTGTTTATAAAAGATTAACATAAGCAGAGTCACATTTATGATTTCTCCACCAAGGAAACAGATTTTATCTTGCATTAGTTGGTTTTATGAAGCACTACTACAACCAAGACGGTGCATCCCACATCTTAAACTTTGAATTCAGCGATAAAAAGGCTTAGACTGAAAAGCTGTAGGCATTCAGTAATATTTATAATAAAACTTGTAACAAAAAGTTGTAGCTGATGGCATTCATCTATTCTTAACAAATGTCAAGACAGAGCTTTAATATAAATAAACATTAAAATATTTTTTCTGTAAATTTATACCAAAATAGTAAAATTTCAGGCAAGCTGACATGAATATAAAAAAGGAAGTAAAAATTGGAAAATTGAAGGTATCCTTACCAAGGACAATTGGAATTCTTTAGTCCAAAGGACAGCTAATGGGCTCAATTAATCTTGGTAGTCTCGAATCCTAGGCCAAATTTATGTTATTTGGATTTACTACTGAGGAATTTATTCATCTATGTCCTGAGAAGCTGGAAAAGGACTTCCTGGCTTCAAAGCTAAAAGGTGCAGTTGAGACTATCCTTTAGTTTGAAAAGTTACCTGTATTTTTTGTACAAGTCTGCTCTCATTTGTGAAGGAAATGGACCCAGAGAAAGCAGATGACAGTCCACTGAAATTAATCTTTGAGGTTTCTCTGATGGATTCTACAAACAACTTAGTCCCATTAAAAGGAACAAACACAGACACCAAGAAATTTATACAGATAGGCTCAATGGTTTTGTAAAAGTATAACTTAGTATTTTCTCAGAGAGACTGAAATCGTCATCTTTATAGGTTAGAAAAAATCCTCTGGGATTCACAGTAGTCCAGGGTAAGAACAAAAACAGTTGACAGAAAAACTAGTTCATTTCAGGTATGTTTATCTGGTCTTAAGCAACATTTTTACTGCTGCATTATATTCCACTGACAGTAAGAAATGTACCAACAGGTTCCTGATCTTGTTGGGCAGATATTCACTTAAAATTTAGACTCTCCTCCTGAAGAAGAGACCTTCTATTAAGGCTTCTTGGTTTGCCTACTTCTTTTAGAGAGTGCATTGACCACTGTGGAAAAGTCAAGCACATACCCCATACTCTGAAATGAATGCAGAGTCAACTCAGATCAGAATGCAGTGCTGCAGCAGTCCAGCAGAGGGTGAATGAAGTCAAAGTAGAAAGAAAAGAACCCAGGCCATATCACAATGGTACAAATCAACCTAACAGGTAATGTCCAACCCAGCAGATGCTTACATGCAGGAAAATGTTGCATTTATCAGGATGGAGTCAAACTCCCCTTGGTCTCTTGCAAGACCTTCACAAGTCTCTTGCAAGGCATGGTTTCAGGACTTTTTGCCAAAATATCCAGGGTGCAGCCAGTTTGCAGAGTTCATGTGTATACAAGAAAAATGCAACTGGAAGACAGCAGTGGTGGAGTGTACCATCACTATCCATTCTATTTGCTAGTATTATCCTACCAGTTCAATAAGCAGTAGTTCACTCCTATGATGAAGACATGTCCTACAATAATTAATGCTGGGAGTAAATTGGTTCACTCAGGAGGAGTAGGATGCGAAGAAGATGGTGAGACACTGGACAGAGATCTTTTTACAAGAACTCTACCCAATATATTATTTCAAATGTAATACAAGCTTGATGCTGTCAATATTAGATTAGATAAAGACACTTTTAAACTGACTTGTTCTGGCAGCAGCAGTAAAAGTTTGATACTAGCTTATTAAGTAATTATTTCTGGTGTATTAAGTAATTCTATCTGACATGGAGACATCAGTATAGCATTTATAGAATATATGGATTTCTTCTGTTTTTCATAGGGACAGGTTAACACCCAATAGTGTATCAAAACACAAAAATGGTAATTTTCAAAAGGTTTAAGCACTGAACCATTAAAGTAATTAGTGCTCAAGGTAAGCCAAGTCATTGCAAATTCAGAGTGAAGCTGAAGAACTGCTCCTTGGTGCATAAGCCTCTGTGAAGGAAAATTCTATTTTCAGTCTTTTTTGAGAAGACTAGAGCTCTTAATAGCATTAGTTAACTTTAAGGTTTGCATTTTGCAGAATGTAAAATATTTCTGTCAGAGACTAGTATAAGTGGCAACATGCACCTTACTTATCCTGTGCCATTAATGCAAAACTCTCAAATATGACAAGAGTTTCTGCAAGTTACAGATGGATGTGACCTAGTAGAAATCAAGGCTGCAAAGCAGCAGGAATGGAAACCAGGATTCCCAACTGCTGAAGACTAAAGGATTACAGGCTGCTACACTTCAGCAAAGCATCATTTCCTGTAGAGGGCAAGAGTCAATGCAAACTAAATGGTCTAGGACAGTGAATGCTCTTTGTTAATTAAAAACTAATTACTGCATGTGCCAATCTTGCCCAATTGGTTTTCATTTAGAATTACTTAGAAATATGTTTTCTTGCCTAACAAGTATTCCTAACTAGCAAACCTAGCAAGCACTAAGAGGAAGCCAGGGCAGCCTCAGAACAGGCAATAAGCTTTTGGAAAAACATACAAGTTCACATTCACATCAACATCCATAAACCTGGGCTAAATATTACAAGAACAATTTAGCTGACAAGTGGCTCTCTGTGAGATTACTTTCAATAAAGAACTAGGACCAACTGATAGGACAGCAAAAGTGAAAGATAACACTTCTCATTCTCGGTGACTGGTTCCCAGGAAACCTGCATTATCATTTTAACAGCTGCATTAAGTTTGGAAATCTAAGTCTCTTTGCAGTTTTAATATTTAAAGTCTTGCTCTCATAAAGAATATAGAACTCAATTCCTTGACAAAATTATAAAATATTTACATTTAGTTTTAAAAATAAGTCTTACAGCTACATACAAGCTGAGCAATACTAACTTACGTAATGCCACTTCTTTTGAAGTTAGGAAAACAAAGCAGAGGTTAAATAACTTGCCAAATTATATAGGTATTGTCACATCAATAAACTGAACCAAACTTTAAATCTGCCAGTCTCATCCACTAACCACAATACAATCCTTCTTCCCTTATCTTTTAGTCAAGGTAGGCATAGATCTAGTGATAATGAACTATAAAAGTCAAAGGCTTTTCTTTTAAGAGGAAGGCAGAAGTTTACATGCATTGCTAACTGCAATTATACAGACTCCCTCTACTATCCCCCCCTTAAAAAACAAAACAAAAACAGGAGAGAATTGGGTGGTCATCTTTTCCTCCATTTATAGTAAGGAGGCCTCCCTGAGCCATACCAGGAATAGAAATCTGTGGGTGTTAATTTCTGCCAATTTAAGAAACCTACCAAAAGATTGTGAATTAAGTGTTACAGCCAGAACCTTGGCTCACCAAAAAAACAACACTACAGTCCCAAATGCACTGTACCTACATTTCCCTAGCTTAGGTTCATTAATTTGCAACTAGCCCCTGGTAGCTACTGTGGAAGTTATAGTTTAGAGAATGCAAAGATTTTCATTAACAGATGACATAATTCAGGTGTATCTAGGTTTGGGTATTATTTCTCTCTTACTAGCATGGTCAATTGTTCTAGTCATTATCAGTTAATCTTTTGCAATTTCTTTTCCCTTATAAGTGGTGTTATTTTGCTTGGCCACAGCATTAAGACAAGCAAGAAGCACTTAATTTTCAACATACTGTATTACTATACAGCAACATTTATTAAATAAGATCCTGCTTCTTGTACTTTATGGAACAGGCTGTTAATGTATTAAATACATTAAACAGAAGGGTTACATTATAGAAAACCATAAAACAGAAAGACAACTCTTTCAAATCTCAGCATCAGTTTTGTGATGCCCGGAATTTCTTTCAACTCCATCCAAAATCATGTTCTAATCTCTTCTTGTACCTGTCTACATGGTATGAACTGATTTAAAGGGAACTTTCCAGTTGCTGGCCTTTTTAACTTCACAGAGACAAGCAGCTGCAAGCTTAAGTAGCTATTTTACAAGCCAACTTTGGCTGCCTATATACTTCCTCTTGCCACTGAAAAGACCATGACTTCTTCCTTCTTATGGCTAAGGAGACAGCATGTTATGGCTGCATGTGTGTTTATGCATCCATAATTACTGAGAACATTTAAAAAAACACTGTTCTTCCATGCAGGGTTCTGTTAGTTATTCCCTCTTAGTCTAATTCAACTAAGACCACTGGCTATGCAAGTTATTGAAATATTCTCACAACATGGGAATAAACAAGAATATACTGTCCTCAGGAAAGTATCCTCAATAAAGAACAAGCCTAATTAACAAAAGGAACAAGGGAAGAGAAATACAGGAAGTCAATTACAGAAAGAAATATCACTAAATATTGAATTTTAATTCAGGTACACCAAGACAGCAAGTATGACTTAAGATGGGCTTTTTAATACTAAAGTGTAGACCGTTTCTGGAAGAATAAAGGACTACTTCAGCTACTTGCAGTGGAAAAACTGGAAGAGAATCTTTAAAAAAAAACCAAACAAACAAAAAACCAACTTCTAAAATAGAGATTGATGGATCTATAGTCTTGCTCCTCAGCTCAACCTGAGCTCCTTATGCCAACTGTTAAGAAAAATATTTAATAGAAAAAAGAGATGATGTTTATCTTACCTACAAGAATCCTGAGCCCATAATAAGTGATTTGTATTAGATAATTAAAATAAATATAAGCACATTATTATTTGCACTGTACATTATCTAAGTATATTAATGGGATGCTTCAAAAATACAAGCTAAATGTTAGACAAGGTACGTTTCTGTTTTGTCAGTCTTGTATATTTTGAATGTGCAAATATAATCTGATCCAAGATTACACAGGCATCACAGAAAACTACATCACTACTAAATTCAACTAGTGTTACAATCTACATTTTCATAAAAAAGCGATCATGACAAAAGCAGGGTTTGTTTCTTGAGACAGAAATAACAGCTACATTATTGGTGCCTATTATTTTTAAAATAGTAAATTACTCCCAATTTCCATCTTCCCCTTAATTGTTAAAGCACAGTAAAACGACTAACATAAATGTGTCCTAGTTAGGTTACTCTAGTCTTATGCTATTTGTCCGAGACCCAAAATGTATTATAAATACCAAAAACAATGTTTTATGGCCCAGCACTTTGATGTGAAGGGTGCCATGAAATTTCTTCACTAACTTCAGCTTTAATTAGCTGTTAAAGAAAGATTTTTAGCTTCAAACTACCCCATTCATCTCTTTAAAGTTTATTAACAGATTTATCCAGAATCACTACCTATTGCCCACAAGAATGCATGAGTATGTCGTCTGGGATCAAACATGTGAAATGTCTTGTTACTAAACAGAGTGCTTTGTAGCATTCACAGTGATGGACTATGACATTTAGTTAAGGGAGAACCCACTCTGAAGGCACACACTTCTAAGGAAATCCAATTTTAGGGTGCACTATAGTGTATACACCCAAATGAAAACTAGCAGTTGCGTGAAAGTTCAGTCATGATACCAAAACTATAGTCATAATTGGAGGAGGAATTTGCTCTGAGAACAAAGATTGTTTTTGAAGAGGAAGTAGGTAAGGATGTGATAAAAACAAATTAAGTTGGTCTTGTTTAAAAGTTGATGTAAACACTCTTCATATTCTGCTTCATTCAGTGGCTATTTCTTAAAGTATAAAAAAAAGTTTGTCATCTACATAGCAATGTCCATGCTCTTCTCTAAATTTATGGGGGGGGGGGGGGGGACAATCAAAAATATAGACACGGGGTATTTTGCAAAAAACAATTTACCTTGTAAATCTACATAATTTGCTGGTTGGGCCTCTGGGGAGGTTGGGAGTGTAAAGGCTGCTCTCAAAACTGTCTTGAAGGCTCTTGTTAGAGAGCTCTTACATATAAGCACTTGCTGGAGCTTGTTTGAGCCTAATAACCTTCTGTCTGTGGCAAGGGACTGGACTTGAGGATCTTGCAGGTCCCATTCCAATTCTAAATAAAATCAGTTTTTTTCCTTGCATTTAAAACAAATGCTACTTGACCAAATTCAAGAAGAAGTCTTTTGGGTCTCCCTTTGTAAACAACATAATAAATACAAACAAGAATCCCATGTTACTGAGGTTATGCACAGAATATCAATCAAGTCATGACAAGTAATTGCTGCATAGCTTATAATACAAGCAGGTGTTAATACACAATATCCTAAACAACCATCAAGAGGGGCCTGCACCTCATGATCTTATACGAGGTCTCTTCCAGCCTGAATGCCTAGAAATCTATAGAACTAGTTGATGTGGGAACTGCCATTAATATTTATAAGCATTCATACTTCCATTCATACTTAAGAGACAGTACCAACAAGGCTATTCAAAACATCCAAGGAACATTCGGACATTTACCTTGCTGGGACCCTTTGACCCATGAGGCAGGAAGTCAGCTGGGGGTCAAGAAACATTTGGACATTTACCTTGCTGGGATCCTGTGACCCTGACCGACTTCCTGCCCCGGGACAGGGGACTGGACCAGCAATCTTACGAGGTCCCTTCCAGCCGCGCTGTCCATGAAAATACTCCATTTCGAGCCTTAGCAAAGAGTCAGGATTAGTGCCGAGGGTTCCCCGAAACAACTCGAGTTACAACTGCTCGAATGGCAAGAATGCAGGGTTCAAGTTCAGTGGCTCTACTGAAGCATCTTGTTAGTGAGCTCGCAGAGAGAGCAACCTTCACGTGGACAGCACAACCAGCGAGGAGACGTGTTACTAGTTCAATAGGACTAGCTTTTCCAAGACACCGAGGTCTTTACACCTACCACGGACGTTTCAGGCGAGGAAAACACGGCCAAACACGAACTATAATCAAGACTTGCGCGGAAAACAACTTCTGAATGACTTGACTGGGCCAAAACGGACCCGGGAAAGGGCAGCAAGAGTCAGAGACCTACTGCAGCCCCAGGCATCGGCGCGGAGGAGGAAAGACCCCCCCCCGGACGGATTTATTTCTTGTCCTTTGTCCCTACAGCACCCCCCACCCCCCTTTTGCATCACCCAGGTCGTTTATTTCCATAGAAATGCTGCAAAGCAGCAAGAGAGGGCAGCCTGGGAGGCAGGTTTCTCCACCTGGCTCCAAACCCTCAGGGACTTTCAGCAGCACAAGCGGGGGAAGGAAGAAGTTAAACCCCAGCGGGCCGGGCGGCGGGACACGCGGCTCCTTCCCCGCACGCGCAGTGCCGTGCCGTGCCGTGCCACACGAGCCCCGAGCTCCAGCAGGGGCCCAGAGACGCGCCTCACCCCAATATTTAGGTCCCCTTAGGGTGAGGGAGGGGGCAGAAACCCGCGCGGGAACCACCCCCTTTCTACTCCTCACCCTCTAGCAGCCGTTGGATGATGCTGTCGATGTTGAGCTTGTCAATATCCGCCATGGCCCCCGAGCGTCCCCTGCTCACCCCGCGCAGCGCCGGCGCCGAACAAAATGGCCGCCGTCTCCTCAGCGAGCTGTGGCAGCGCACGTATATCAGGCGCAGCGCGGCCCGGCCGGGACGCCTTTATAGGCAGAGCGGCGGGAAGAGCCGTCGAATCACCGGATCCTTCCGCCAAAGGGGGAGGGGGCGGGGCGAGGGGCGGAGGGACTTGGCTGCCCTACAGTTGCCTCAGGGCGGGCGTGTGGTGTGGAGTGTGTCCGCTCCGCTCCCTGCATCCCATACAGGTGCGGGGTGACGGCCGCGGCTCCCTGCTATAGCCCTCCCTCCTGGACCCGCCTGGGAGCTGGGGCGGGTCAGGTCAGTTTAGCGCGGGTTAAACTGAGCCACAAAGAAGAAGGGTGGAAGGCCTGCCTCCCCCAGTGGACCTCCGCTTCCAACAGCTGGATGTGCCCCTGGAACGGCTCCCAGCGGACATTGCATGCCCTACCCGCTTCCTTCTCCAGCCCTGGCCCACCCAGGACCCCCACCCCCACCTTGGGACAGCTGGGGTCAGATGATGGCATTTGTGGTGGGACTGGGGGGGGTCGGTGGTTGCATCTGTGAAATGGGTGTATAGATGGGCCAGGGGCAGTCTGGAGCAGAGTTTAGTTGTATAGCTCAGCCCCCTGCCAGCCAGGAGGACTCGTCCCAGGGGAGAAACCACCTAAAAAAAAAAAATGCATTGCAAAACAGCAGAGGAGCGTGAAGCGGGGCCTAGTCGATTTGGATTCGGTCTGAATCGGGGGCCTGCAATTTGATTTGTCGATTGGGGTTGCTTTCGATTAATCCGAATCTGAAGATGGGATGCTGTTTTGGAGAATCGGAAATTCAGATGCAGACGCAGCTGATTTGATTTAGAGGGGATTCGACCCCATTCGGTGGCCGAATCTCAGAATCCGAGTCGAATCGGAGGACCCTTTAATCTCTCCCAATCAAAGTGGGACCCTACGAGTGAATTTGAACATGCAGACCGCTTTAAATGTTTTTTTTACATTTAAAGGTAAAAAAGGCAGCAGGCAGCCTGTGATCGCTGCAATGCTGGGGCGCGTGGTGTGTCCCACGGGAGTTGGGGGGCCCCCATGTGCTCAACAGTGAACCCAGAAGTGGGCCAGAAGCCCCCCCTCCCCCCAGCATCCTCCACTTGGAAGTGGACTTGGAAGCTTCTGGTCCACTTCCAAGTGCGCTGGGGAGCCCCCCATGCTCCTGTGGGACGCCCCAGCATCGCAGCGTTCACGAGCCACCTGCTACCTACATGTATGTAGAAAAAAGCATTTAGAGCTGTCTGCATGTCTGAATCGATGTAGAGGGTCCCAG
>JAGPOW010001167.1:24081742-24136507 GCA_030014935.1 Caiman crocodilus | reverse complement strand
AATGGTTTGAGTAGCAGACCAGTGAACATTAGAGACCTAACCCAGTGCTGAGATTGCAGGTATGCACAAGAGGAATTACCGTTGCTTAGAACGGGTGGGCAACCTGCAGCACAGGAGCCACAAGTGGCACGGGCAGCCTTTGTGTGTGGCATGTGGCAGATTCAGGGAGGGGACCAGCAGCAGGCAGGACAGGGCAGGGAGTTGAAAGAAGAGCAGCACATTGGGCGTGGGGCACAGGGAAAGGAGGAGAAAGCTGAGCAGCAGATCAGACAGGACAAGGGGCTGCAATGGCAGTCAGGGAGGGTGTGGGGCTAAGGTGGGGCTTGCCTGCCAGAAGGGTTGGCCCCCACTGGCTTAGAGCTAGAAACAGAAGAAACACAGAAGATGAAAAACGAGAACATCCTGCTCTGCGTAGAAATGACTGGCTGCACGAGTCCAAGGGAGAGTAGAGATTGCAGAGGAGGACTTGCACCATGTGCAGATAGCCAAGGAAACTCCACGTGTTCGCATGCACCAGCCCCCCAACGTAAACATGAATGGTTATTTGTCTGTGTTCCTACAGGATGTCCCACCAGCAACTACCATCTGACTTCTGCTTAAGCACCCAGCCAACAGGCCACATGAGACCTTTGGGCCTTTCCAATGCCAGCTCTTTAAGCCTGTAACAGGCTGGTCTGCTCCTTTGACGACTTGGGAACCTAGCCCAGCTGGCTCTCTTCAGTTATTAGGTCCAGGAAGGACTGAGAGCTCATTTGGGAAGGAGCTGGGCAAGGGTCATGGGCTCCTGATCTAGGCCCTGAGGCAGTTTTATGTCATGTTTTGCCTGTGCTTTGTGCTTCCATTAGTATAACTCTCCCTATGGAAGGGCCTGAGAGAGTTATGGTCTCTCTGGCTTTCTCCTGGACTGGTGAGGGGCCAGCACCAGTTCACAAGGCCTGACTGGCATGGCCTGTAGGGCTGTGTTTACATGCAACTCGAACACACTTGTGGCAAGAACAGATTGTGATGGGATGGAGCTGGCCCAAATGGGTATCATTCAGATCTGGGGGGAAAGCAGCTCAGTTGCTGCTGTTAACCTTGGCCCAGACAAAATGACAAAGCCTGGATTAGGTCCATGTGGAGACATCTCTGCACCTGGGAGAAGGCTGCCCCAGTAGAGAAATTGTTGTTGCAAACGCAACTCTCCGGAACTGGAAACACCCAGCTCGCTGGAGGCATCGAGAGTGCATTAAACCCCTGCTTACGCAACTGTGCTCTTTGCAGTGGCCTCAGACTCTCCTGTGCAAGCAGGTGCCTCCGTGCCTAATTGTCCTCATCCATCACAGCACAGGGCTGTGTGCCTGGGAGAGAGGAGCCCGCTGCAAGACACTGCGCTCCGTGAGCATCTGCTGCTGTCTGCCGTTTGGGTCTGTCATGCATACGTTGCTCTCTGGTGTTGAACTGCAGTAGTAGATGCAGAGAAGACAAGACAGGCTGTCAGAAGCTCTGTATGTCAAAGACACAGCACTGCTGTTGGGCCTTTTCTCTCTTTCCAGCTTTACAGCCACGCGCAAGGCTCTGATCCCAAACGCTGAATGTCTGCAACCCAAAGCTTCAGAGCCTGTTCTGCACAAAACACGGTGTCACTGGGCTTGGCACATTGTAAGGCTACAGTGTTGTTGGCCTTATTTTAGCTGTTCGGCAGTAACTGGCAGTGGAGTCAGCAGGACCAGAATCCACAAGCAGAATTCGGCCCTTTGGTCCCAGCCTTGTGGGGTAGAGAGGGGAGGGCAAGTCCTGGCTGAAATGGGAGGAGCCCTTTTGCAGTTGAGGAAGGGCACTGCCCCCTGCCTGGCAGCTGGGCAGAAATGGGGGACTGGGAGGCAGCCCTGTCCTCCTAAGCCATACCTCTTTTTACTGTCAAGCACAGCTGATGGTGCTGTGATCACTGGTAGCAGTGGGCCACCTACATGTCTGCCACAGAACAAGGGAGACTGCCCCTTCCCCGTGTTGGGACTGCTGGTGACTCGTGCCAGGTTTCAGGTGCAAAGGAGCTGATTTCTGGCTATGTGCAGGGAGCCCGGGTGTCCAGATAGGGGCTGCTCTGTATGGACATGTGGAAAGGGAGGCTCCCCTCCAGTACCCTGCCTGCCATTCCAGCACCTGAGGCTGCCATTGTAACAGCGGTCCAGGAACCAAGTGTCCCTCACTGCCATGCTTGGCAGTTCCTTTGGCATGGGACAAGCATAGTGACTTGCAACACGGAGAGCCATCTACTTAGTTATGGCCAGGCAGGATGTGCAGCGATCAGGACTTCTGTGGATGCCGGTGACACTGAGTGTGTTCCAGCTCCAAGAAGTGACATACGAAGGGCTTTCCTTTGTGCATCCTCTCCATGATGCCAAAGTTAATACCATTAGTTTCCCATGCAGAAGAGGATTGTCTCTCTGCCCAAGCTGCAAGTCCCCCTGAGATCTGAATGATCAGTGAACTCTTGGATGCCTCTTGGGTCATTGTCAATAATAAAGGTTTTGCAATTAGAATTTAGCTGACAACAGTGCTAATAGCTTGAGCAATGGAGCGGGGGCTGTGGAGGGGAGGAGGGTGATCTTAGCTGTGTGTGTAAAGCAGCAGATGACTATCCAGTGCAATCTTTTGCTTGATCAAAGGGAAATGAAAGAAGAATCTCAGCAGAGCCGTGGAATGAACTCTGAAGGAGTGTTTCTAGAAGCAGCACGAGTAGACCTTATGAATTACAAAGTACCGTACGTTGGGGATGTTACATAACATCCCTTTACAGGACTTGGTTGCTAAATATAAAATAGCGATACAGTCAGGGCTAATGTAAAATGATGCTGCAGATTGCTTTGTTTGCGAGGGAGTGATAGCTAGCGATTAGAGGATGGGAATGAGATTCAGGCTGCTATTTCTATTCCCATCTCTGCCCCTATTTTGCTGTGTGACCTTGGGCACTCTGTTTAATCCGTCTCAGTTTCCCTCTTTTGAAACTGAAAGAAGGATGCTTCGTTCTCCTGCAGCTGCACTGTAAAGAGTGATTAATGTTTGCAAAGCCACCTATAGAAGTGCCAAATAGTTTATTAGTATTATCTTCATCTCAGCTTGGCATATAATGTTACTGGGTCTGATTCATCTCCCAGCTGAAAAAGCTTTGCATCAGGGTAACAAGGGGAAAATCGCTTCCAGTGCTCCCAAGAAAAATCGAAAATTAAAAGTAAAAATGCGTTTTCAGGAAGAGGTAGTGTCAGAATGATATTGCAGCTGTTATGGTGCACTATGCAAGACACAAGGATTTTTTTGGCTGATAACTTTTATTGGACCAATTGCACAACACAGGGAGAGGAGAGGACTTAGGCTTCCTTAGGTACAAGGCGTCCTTCCCCAGGTCTGGTCCTATCTGTGGCTGAGACAGTTTTAGTCAGGTTCATTAGCTCCACAGAAATTAAGACATGATGAAAATTCAGTCCTAGATAAGCTCCTTCTAAAGCAAGCCTGTTAGTACATGGCAAGTGGCAATTCAGTTAATTGCAAATGTTTGAGTGAACCAGCAGTGATTTTTAGTTATTCATAGGCTTCCCCCTCTGGAAATCTTCACATGTGTAATAAGTCTAATGACCTGAGACTTTGGGGTCAGCTACTTCCAGGAACAGCTAGAGCTGATGACAGGTTTCTGGCCAAGTGGCTCAGAACACCACCCCAAGAAGCTGCTAGATGGCCAAGGGTGCTGATACAAAAACACATGATGCAATGAAACGAGTGAGGCATAAATGTTGTGAGGCACTGCTCACAAGCCTGCTGAATCCTGAACACTAAAGGATGATTTATTAGGAACTAGTTTGCCCTGCCTTTCTCCTTTGGATGGCATTTCTGCACACCATGACCTACCCCACAACCCTAAATGAGTGCAGTTTCTTTCCCAAACAGGATTCTTTTCGATATCACTCACCACGCCTGTTTTCCTGGTGAAGGTTTGGTTGAAACTTGACTTTAGATTTCAGTCTTCTTAGGTAGGCTGGAGCATCCTTACTGGGGCCCATGTACAAATGCTGACCCCATTTAATTAAATGGTACAACTTCTACCAGCTTCTTTGAACTTAGGCTTAAACCTTTGTTCCAGGGTTACACTGATGTAAACAAGATCAGATTCTGACCCAATGTATGGGAAAGAGCCCACTGGATACTGAGGGGTGAACGGGGTGGGCCGTGGCCCCCCTACCTCCCTTGCAGTCATGCTTCTAACCAGTGCACACTTAGCTTTAACTTGTCCCACTGTTTATATCCCCCCGAATGTAAGCCAGAGTCCTGCAGCAGCCCACGTATAAGTGTAAATCATAAAATAGCTTGGATCCCGACTAAAGGCCTGATCCAAATTCTGTTAACGTCAGTGGGAAGACTGGTGTTAACGACATTGGGGCTGGATCAGGCCCAAGCAAAGTGAGAACGGCGGTGTTCCAGCCGATGCACAACAACAATGCTGCCTTCTCCAAAGATGCAGATATGAGCAGAACATTTTCCCCCACCACAATCCAGCGCGATGCGGTTCCTTTCTGAGGCACAGCTGCAGCTGTAAGCACGCAGCCAGTAACAATGCCTGTTTATATGTGCGCTTTTTGATCGAGGAAGACTCACAAAGAAAGCACTGGCACTTCAGCTAGTCCACGTGGGCTGATTCAGGCTCCTGTTTCATTGACTTGCCAACCGTGTCACTCAGTGCTGATCCATGACAACCACCACATACTGACAGCGCAGCCCTAATTAAGACGTAACAAAAAAAAAGAGAGGGAGAGAGAGAGAATGGCAGATAATTCAGACTGGCTTCCAATAAATAAAGGCAGCAGGTTCACTCCTATCTAGTGCGCTTGCAGAAATCACTTTTCTCTCGCAACTGTACCAGCTCAGGTTATGATATGAGCAGATTCCCCTAAACTATGCAAGGCCGTACCTGGTCAGCACTCAGAAGTCATGCCAATTGTGGGGCACTGCAGGTGTCAGTGATGAAGTAGGAGACAGTCTGTCCTCTGATTAAATATCAAATCAGTGTTCCTGGCAGCCTTCTGGGCTTGGAGAGGTCATCTTTCTGATGAGGAATGGGGGATGAGCATTAAAGCGTTAACCTCTGTATCCTTCTAGCCAAAAGTCTCATTTGAGTAATTACGCTCAGACAGCCTGCAGTTCCCAAGGATTCTGAGCTGGCTACATTTTCCTCCTATCTTCCCTCTTAATGGTGATGCTGTGCTCAAACAGCCACGGCTTTCTGCCCCAGGGGTGGCTACAATTTTGGCTGTGAATGGATATGTAAACGCACTGATATACTGATTGACATATGCTGAGGAATGGATGCATAATGTAATAAATCTGGGACCACCAGGCGCTCTGCAGTTGTCACCATGTTGTATATGATAGCTGTCAAGAGTTTCCCAAGGCCCAGTTGGATCTTGGCATCTCTTCTTCAAAAGCATAGCCACTATCCTTGAGCTAGAGGAGAAGCTCCCCAGATGTGAGCCACAAATGGATGGTTACTGTGGACAGTCACAGACATCAGCCCACTTGCCAAAGTCATGTTGCTTTGGTGAAGCGCTTTGGACTCCCCCTCAGTGAGCTGAGCTGTTGCTCTTTCCCGCACATAAGCGATGCGATGATCTGGTGACATTTCCACATAATACAACCATGCTACAAGAGGCTTCTCTGCCTGCTGCATGCCATGTTATCCAGGCAACAAGACTGGCATGGTATCAAACAGGACAGGATGACATCATCCCAAACAACCCAAATACCGTATTCCCCTCTGCACTTTGGGGCGTCTCATCAGATCTGTTGTACCTCTAGTTTGTTTAATCAATGATAATGGTATACGCTTATGAGAGCGTTTCCAAAGAACACACTGCACCGTGGGATAATGGGCACCTGTTGTCTCCAAAGTGGCATGGCTTGGCAAAGCAGGTGTTTCCAGATGTGCAGATGTTGCTCTCAGGCCAGGGTTCCATCACGCTGATGTAGTTTCAGTTATGCAAAATTATAGCTATGCATTTATTAACTTGGTACGATAGCGGAATTAATTATAGGAGGGTGTTCATTAAAATGCCATTACTTCATACCTTTGTGTTTTGAGGCATCAGGCTTTCAACAACTCGCTGAGAAAGACCACGATTCGCTCCTCCACTGCAATCCAGGCAGCCATGGGTTTGTGGAGCAGGACAGAC
This sequence comes from Caiman crocodilus, assembly GCA_030014935.1. Classification (NCBI taxonomy): domain Eukaryota; kingdom Metazoa; phylum Chordata; order Crocodylia; family Alligatoridae; genus Caiman; species Caiman crocodilus. Next base: position 24,130,310 of record JAGPOW010001167.1, on the reverse strand, counting down.
AGCAGGGAGCTTCCCTGAACTGATGTTGGCAGGCCAGCCTTCCCGAGTGCCATCAACCTTCCTGTCTCCTCCTTCAGACCAGTCTCAAGGCTCAGGCACGGGAATCAATGGGCATGAAAGAAATGGGAAGGGACAGTGCTATGGAGAAGGGAGTTCTCCTTCTGTCAGGTGGGACCCTCAGATCCACCACACAGAGGCCAAAGAGACAATTAAACCCTGAGCCTGGGTTACAGAGCAGCTCCCAGTTCAGTCTTGCACTGGAAGGTGCAGTCATTGAGGCCACAAACCTGCAAGTGAAAGACTCTGCAAAAGGCTGCAAGGAAAAGGGGTGGCCAATCTTTTAGGGTGAATATGTTAAGATGCACACGCTCCCTTTGCTTCAGTGGGAGCTGGGTTTCTAACTCCCAAGGCGGCTTGAACATTTCAGCGTCAGTCTTTCTGAATGGATAACATTTCGGCAGGCCGAGGACTCCTCTGACGTGCCCAGGGCCCTTGTCCCACCCCACATGCCCTTTGCCTTCATGCTCCACACAAGTCCTCCTAGGACGTTCTTCTCTACCCCTGCATAGCAGTCGCTGCTGCCCTGTTGAGCAGGGTGTTGGTGCAGCCCTGTGGATGCCTGCTTTGCTGAAGACTAGATATACGAGGTCCTCTGCGTCGTGTGTTATTCCTTAAACCCATCTGATTAGCTAGGCCTGATCCTCCCTCTGTGAATCTAGTCCAAGTTGCTGAAATAAATGTTTTCTGACAGGATGATAATTTGCATTCGAGTTGCTAGGCAACTGGTACAGTTCTCTCCTATTGAACTTCCCAACGTAGCCAGTAGAAAGTAGGGTGAAAGCAGATACCTTTCCATACTCCCCAGCCAGCCAGCCAAAACCCAATTTATAGCTTGTGTCGGTGGCTTTATAGGAAAAGGGAAAGCACGAGGTCTGTAACGATACTGAATCCCTGCTGGGAATGATCTTCAGGATATCTAGACTCTGTGCCTGGCTGTGTCATATGGGACAAGTCACCTAAGTGACCAACCCGACTGTGAAGCAGGTAAATGGTAAGAGGCAGGACTAGTGCCCAGAGCTTTGCCTTTGAGGTCTGGTTTAGTCCTTCAGTTCCTGCAGCTGATCACAGGAAACCTGCATACCAACACAGCAAGCAAAATACCTGTGGGACGGAGTTAGATGCCTCTTTTGGCTGGCGCTGCAGCTGTATCTCCAGCAGGGTGACTCCTGATTGATACAGCCCTGAGAAATGGGCAGTCCACACTTTTGGAGGATTTTAAAAAGCTTTTTAAATTTAAACAAACCACTAAGGGAAACAGCAACCAGCAACCTCACTCTTAAAGCCCTTGCAACCGATGGGAGAGAGCCCAAAACAAAGGATGACGGGAAGAGAAGGGGCTGGGAATTGTGATCGCGCAAAAGATTGGCTGCGAGCAAGTGGCAATAAACAGCAGATCCCGCCAGCAAGCGTAAATGGCAAATGGACCAGCATGTTCTGAACAATCTGTTCCTTTAATACGAGAGGGATGAGACGTTGACAGTAGGTTGGGAAAGCTTATGTTCTCTGGAGTGAACTGAGCTGAAATGTCTGTTCAAGAGAAAATGGCTGGGGGAGCGCACGCCCAGTGGGGAAGACGGCACAACTGTAGGGCAACACATGCTTAATAAAAAGAAACGTTGCAAGTTGTTCATGTCCACGTGTGGAGGGGTCACCTTGCCAGTAGCTTTGTTCCACCTTTTGCTCTTTGTGCCTTCATATGAGGGATGGGAGGCAGGGAGAGTCAAACCACTGTGTTTATGAAGTACAGCCAACATGCCCAGCCTATGTAGAGTGGCTGGCCCTCGGGCCCAAGCGGTTAGCTAATTCTGGGACTTGTAGGGCTGTTTTTATTAGGAGGTGATGCCAGGGCACATGCTCCGTGCAACTCTTTTTCCTGACAACAAATGTGTACAAAGTCCTCCGAACACAAGGAAGTATTCAGCAGATACTTTCCATGCTCACAGATCATCTCAGGGTCTGCTCACCACTGCTGTTCTGGCTTTTGGCTCCAGCACTGCAACCAGTATCCTAGCTCCTAACATTTTCAACCAGGGAAATCCTTGTCAACCTATCTGAGTTAGCTCCAGTCAGGCCTCCATTCTCTTTGGTTCTTTATGTTCACAATATCAAGGGGCTTGATTTTACTGAAGCAGAGGGAAAAGGATTCGCCTACCCATAGGCCTCAGGGAGGTCCGTGATTGTCTCTGGATCAAAGGCAATTCCCTGGCAGCACAAGGAGGCATCTGGCCAGGCTCCTATGGCTTCCTGCACAGAAGATATCAAGAGCTACTAGATAGCTCCAGGATGACATAAAAGGAACAAATCAGTTCCTATGTTAGTCCAGGTCTAGTCTCGTCTATGAGGGACATTCAGGAAAAATCATCTGAATTATTTGAAAGTGCATTAGTTAAACTGCATTAGGCCTCTGTGTGGATGCCTTTATGTAGTATGTAACCTGCTTGCCTACTGAGGGACACTTTGGAAAGTGTATTTTTAAGTGATCTTAATTCAGTTTAGTTTAATTCACTCTGGAACTAAAATTAAATGAGCGAAAGCCATTTTGATTCTGAATAAGCCTGACTACACAAATGTTTAATACCTTTTAACTAACCTACTTCAAGAGTTGACTCTGCTTAATTAAGCACTGTGTAGACAAGCCCTGTGTTAGCCAAGTGCTCTTCCAAAGCAGATTCATCTAAAATCTGGAGTAAGGCATTTGGGAATAAAAGAGTCCATAAGGAGTAGATCAGAAGCAGTTTATCGATAGCTCCCTGACTCTGCTTGTAGGAACAATTCCTCATCTTGTCATCTTTCCTCCAGCAGTGCCAGTAGCTGATGCTTTTAAAGAAGATTAAATATTTCCACCTCCTGCTGCTCATCTCATGCCCGCAGTCACTTGCACAATGCTGGATCAGGTGTACATGAGTTTCCTTCCTGACACCCAAAGTGACTAGTTTCACTGTCACGAACCACCTTGCCATTAGTTTTCTTTCTGAACAATGGGTGGATGCAGCATTTATGTTTTCTATTAATAGATGTAGGTTGCCTTCCTCTGCTGTTTTATCTAATTCATGTCTATTATGGAAAGTGCTATGTATGAGATTGTTATTTAATTATTTAACTGCGCTCAGCTGGAACAGGGTTTCTAGCCAAGTGCACCACTTCATATTCAGAAAGCGTATACTTCATGTGCTACTTCTGAGCTGTTCTGGTTAATTTATCTGTTTTAGCATGTAAAACAGCTACAGCCCTTGGAGACAAGATCACTCCATCTCTTTTGGGCTTGTCAGTCCATTTCATGCTGTTAGGTCTTGCTGTTTTGTTTGAACCAGGAAGAAGAGTTGTTTTAAAGGCATACAGCCTTGCCCCACATAGTATCAGCTTCCCTGAAGAGGCTTTTCCTTTACTCCAATTTTTGGATACCCATCTGTCTGTCAGTCTGTTCTCTGACTGGTTCTCTATATAAGTACACGCGGCCCCTATCATTGCACTGTGTTAGTACCTTTCACTGTCTAATTTGGGCCAATCCTAAACCCAGTGAAATGAATATGAGCCTTTTCTCTTGATACCACATGGCTTTGGATTATATTCCTGGGCCTCAGCCAGTTGAACAAGGAGATGCCTAACCCATTTAAACTGGGCTTATACAGCTACCCCTCAGGAGACACCTTAAACTTGGTTTAACTTTCTGAACATCCTCACATATTACATCTTAAGGCTTTCCTTTTTCTAGACCAATAATTATGTCATGAAAAAGGAATTGGATTTGTGTGATGTGATTTACCTTTTATAAATCCCTGCTGACTCACACCAGTTAAAATCAACATCATAAACTGAATATCAGTCAGAGCCTAAGCAGTGTATACGTTAATACAATAGGACAAACCAAATCCATATTCTCAAGTTCACCCTGGCAAGGCTGATTCTGCAATAAGTGAAAGTTTTGCCTTTCAAAAAGTAGGTTTGAGCCGAACATGGTCCTTTTAAAAGTACCATCTTAAACCATTGGACCTTGAAGGAGTCACTCCACTGCATGGAAGTGCATCTTGTTTGTTATGAATAATTCAAAGGAACCCCTGTTTGTAGAAACTTATGATTAAAATCTCAAAGGCAGGTACGTGGGGACTTCAAGTGGAAAGAAATGATTGCTGCATTACAAAAAGCAATCCAGAGAAACGTAAGGGTTGATTGCAAAATGTGGTCTCTAATCCCTATGGCAGAGAAGTAGCTATCCCTTTTGGAGGTCTGAAGCATAATGCACCTGCTGCTAGAGGCTATCTAGGCTATCTGTCCGACTTTATTTATGGGGACACGTCATGCGGATAACTTTTGCTTTACAGGCTTTGTGAAACAAGGGTTATGTCTTCCTTTTTGTTTGTACAGAGTCCAGCAGGATGCTGCTCTGCTTCTGATCGAGAGTTGTGAGGACTTTTTTAATACAAATATTAAATTGTGAAAATAATAACTAGCTGCTTGCACGATAGTGCTGAATATGTAACAGCAAAAATGTTTTTCATTAAACAGGTTTTGGTCATGTTGGAGTAACGTGGTAACTGTGTGGTCTGGGAATTATGCTAGAGGCAAGGATTTTTGCAAGTAATATCTTCTATTGGACTGACTGCATGGTCCATGCAGTTGGTCCAGTAAAAGGTAACACCTGCAAAAATCCTTGCCTCTCGCATTCACTAAGCAATACATTCTGAGGAGAAGAAGAGCAGCAGTGGGCTTTTATGTAGTGGACTATATTGTTCAGCACTGGAGGATCTAATTGTGTTTTTAGACAGTGACATTTTGGCCTTTACATAAGGCATGTAAGGGGGAGATTCAGCCTGGGCATAGAAGAGTGCCATTCCCACAAAAGCTCTGGCATTGCACTCATTTACACCAGGGCTGAAATCATCCTGTAGAGCCCAGTTTAACTCTTGTGCATATAGCAGGAGAACAAATTCACCCATTCCCTGTGGGACTGGAGCATATCTCTGTGTGAAACACGTGTTCAAGAAAGACTGTTCCCCAGAGAGCCCATGAGACACCAGAAGATGCAGGTGTCAGGCTCCAGTTCTGGGAGACCGCAGGGTAACCTCAGAGGTGCATCGTGCATCTCCACACACTGCCTCTGCGCATGGTGACAGGAGCGGTCTTTTCAGGATATTACAATATCGCTGCGGATTTGCGTTAAGAACCTGCCCCGTAAGGGGCTGATTTTAGACTCCTGGACAGGGCTACTCCTCCATGTAGTTTTCTGCCTCTCTGGCTGTCAGTCTTTTCATATATCCCCTGATGCTGTTACTGGAGCTGATCTGAGTTCGAGTATGATTTAATCCAGGCATTAAAAGGAAAAGAAGACACTTCTGACAGTTCCATATATAGCCCTGTGACTCACCAATCTCGTGTGTCAACGACTGAAGATTGGTTCAATAGAATTAAGTTTTGCATTTGTTATAAATAGGGATTAAGTAGCATGAATTTCTTACATTTGCATTAAAACAGGAGTCAGATTCTCTCTTCTCTTATACCAGTGTAAAGCTAGGAGCAGTCCCTTCTGCAGTTAGTGAGACTGGCTCCGTTTGAGTGCAGTCAGACCCAGGCCCAAAAGACACAGCCCTGGACAGACACAAGCTGGGTAAATCGGACTGTCATCAGGTCATGCACGAATGAATGGGATTTCCCCGGAGAACTCCAGCTGTGCCAAGAAAAAATGCTGTAGCAGCATGACACAGCCCCTTGAATCAAGGAAGATTTCTCCTAACTCAGGAAAACATAATGTTGACTCCAATCCAGGGTAATCTCTTCCCAGGACAAGGTAGTTTCCGTCTGTGCACATTTACCTCAGTCCTTTTGTATCCCAGACTCGCCTTGAGGATTGCTATTTCACAGCTCTGCTCATGTAAATTGTGGCCTCAGTGGAACTGGATTAGATCTGAAATAACTGAAGTCAGTGAAGCTGTTTTGGGTTTATGCCAAGGCTACTGAGATCAGGCTTTGACCTGAAAGTGGGAAAAGGAATTTTAATTAGACTCGAGAGCTGCCAACTGAGGCCCCTGCTACATGTTATGTATGTTATGCGATGAACTGGTTAATCGCGCAATAAATTTAGACCAGCCACAAGTGCAAAGTAATTATCACAGAATTAACTGGTTAATCACGCAATCAATTTAGACCAGCCACACGTGCGAAATAATTACCGCACCATAAAAATGACTATTCAGATGTAAAAAGAGCCAACCAGCTACAAAGTTTGTGCTGGCAAACGTGTAACAACTCTATAGCTGGTTTCTATCCAGCTTTAATCTGAATGTGTAGCAGGGCCCTGAAAGATTATATTTGTTATGTCAGCCTGCACTGTATGTTTCTGCTGAACTGGGGAACATGGCTATGGAGAGGGTTATAACCAGGACTCCAGCAGGCAAGACAAGCAGGGAATACCCTTCAGAGCAGCTCCTGTTCAGGATACCCCAGCTGATAGAGGGATTCCCACTGGATTCAGATATGTTCTTGCTTTTCTTCCACTCTGATTACCATTTTGCTTAGCATAAGCGTTGATGCAGACAATAAAGTCACATTCATCCAAGACAAGCCTGACAGTTGAGCATTGTTTGGATAGGGAAAAAAAAAGGTCCCTTTTAGTGAAGTAAGTGCTTCTGCTGTGGAGTGACACAGACGGCAGACTTGACCAAATCAATTCTGTTCTTGGCAATTTAATTTACTGTCTTGGTCATTGTTACACAATTGAGAATAGGTCTGTGGAGGATGGCTGCAAAGAACAACATGGCCAGTCCTTTTAGGCTGAAGTGTCATTTGCACAGAAGGACTGAACCTAGCGAGCTCTGGATATGTCCATGCTGTTTCTGCAGCGCTTCCACCCGTTCCTGCTCCGCACACATCGGACTGGAAATGACGGCCCACTGCCATTCTCAGACACATCAGAGTCAGAGAGTTTCAGAGTAGGTATGGGGGCGCCGCAAAACCTGTATCAACATATCCTTGGAAGCCTTGCAATGGCACCAAGCACGGCAGTAATGCCAGGGCTCAGCCTGTTTCACTGAAGATGAATAATGGAAGTCAAACAGGAGGGCAGGGAAGGTTGGGGCTGGCAGTGCGACCCAGTCCAGCCTGCGCTAGAGGGGAGGTAGGCTGATTACATGGCACGGCCCCGTGGCTTGTCACGCATTGCAGAGGAAACCTCTCCTGGCCTGGATGGGACCCAGGGTGGAGGGACGCTCACTGCTGAGAGTTCAGCTGTTTGAGTCATTTTTCCCCTCCTTGACGCTCTGTCTTTTCCTGCTGGCATTTACCTGTTGCCCCCTTCCAGTCTGCAGTGACATCCGTTCTCTGAGGAGAGGTGGCGTCGAATGAGCTTGGCCTCCGTAGCAGCCTCCTTCGCTTGTGAAGGCCTTTGGAATAGCTGCTGCACGTGGCCACCAGCGTCGGGAGCTGTGCGGGTTGCTGGGTCCTTATTCTTCTTGAGCAAGGGGCACTACATGGGCAGATCTGGGATTTTGAAAAGGGGATGTGGACAGCGAGGTGCATCACCACATACACCGCAACAGGAGCACTGCCAGCAGATGAAGGGAAGCGGTTATTCCCCTCTGTTCGGCACTGGCAAGGCCACATCTGGGGTCCCTGCTGCAGAAAGGATGTGGACAGGCTGGAGAGAGTCCAGCCGAGGGCAACGAAAATGGTCAGGAGCCAGGACACGTGACTGGTGAGGAGAGGCTGAGGGAACTGGGCTGGTTTATAATGGAGAAGAGACGACTGAGGCGGGATTTAATAGTGGCCTTGGGTGGCCCTAGAGAGGCTGGGCTGGGCTGGGCTGTTCTCAGCAGGGGCAGACGACAGGACCGGGAGCAATGGGCTCAAGCTGCAGCAGGAGAAGTTGAGGTTGGATAGGAGGAGAACGGTTCTCAGGAGGAGGGTGGTGAACGCTGGGACTGGCTGCCTGGAGAGGTGGTGGCGTCCCCATCCATGGAGGTTTTGAAGACCCAGGTGGAGCAAGCCCTGGCTGGGATGCTGTAGGTGGGGCTGGTCCTGCTCGGAGCAGGGGCTTGGACTAGGTGTGACCCCCCGAGGTCCCCTCCACCCTCACTTTCTGGGCTGCCATGAACTGCTCCCCAGTTAGGAGGAGACGGGAGGCGCTCCCCAGCCCTGCCCGCGTGGGTGCAGCGGGTGCCGGGCAGCGGCGCGGGGCGGAGCCGGGGCCGGGCGGGGACAGCGGCCGCCCTGCCCCGCGCACGGGGCCGCGCAACGGGCCGCCTTGTGCGCGCAGCGCTCGTGCCGCGCCGGGCCAGCCGCCGCCGGCCGGGTAGGGGCCCGGCGGGAGGGATGCTCCGGCCCCGGGGGGGTCCCTCCGCCCGCACCCTGCCTCGTTTCACGCCCTGCAAGCGGGGCTGAGCCTACCGGAGCCTGGCCTGCTAGGGATCCGGGCTGGGCGGCTCCTTTCTGCCCTTTGCATTGCCAGGTGGCCCTGGAGGAGGTGGGAGGCAGAGGCCCGGCTGTAGAAGGGCTGCCCCATTTGATCACAGCCTGGCCTTCAGCCCTGGCTCAGGCTGCAGGCTCCAGGCCAAGCTGATTATAACTGATGCCTTTCTGGGCTGTGTTTAAAGAGGAGCTGGATTCAACCCTCCCGTTCTCCATCACCCATTACTTGCAAAAATCCTTGCCTCTAGCATAATTGTCTTTGCCAAACCCATTGGGGCCGTGGGTGCGGAGCCGGCGGCCGTCTAGCTCAGCCAGCCCCTGGGCCCTGGCAATGCCGTCACCCCCGGGCCTGCAGGGACCTCACCCCGCTGCAGTGCTGTGCTCTGGATTTGTGTGCCCTTTCTATAATTTCTATGGAAACCCAGGTACTGAATGGGTTGGAATAAGCTTTAAACCATCTGCTCTCCCCCTAATTATAAACGCGATCAGAGGAACATGTTTCACCATGACATCACTACAAATGTTCTTCTTTTCTTCCTCGTGGAGCCATCTGTGATTATGTCCTCATGTGCCAAACATAATAAAGGGGCTCTGTGGCTGGGGCGGGGAGACAGGCCAGATCCCGAAAGGAGGCCGGGAATCTGCTGACAGCATCGCTTCTCTTTTCTTTAAGAGGAGGACAGCGCCGTGGGAGGATTCACCCCCTTTACCTGATCACAAGGGCTGCCCAGAGAGAGCCAAAGGCTGACGTCAACAGAAAGCCATGAAGGGCTCACAGGTAAAGAGGACTGATGATAATTAACACCCACCCAAGCCCAACGAGAGGAGAGGCAATTAGGAGAATCCTGAGCAAAGCTGTACAGGTAGTTTCCTGCTGCTCCGAAAGAGAGCTTCAGTGGGGGCAGGACTAAACCTTCAATGCTGGAGGCTGCCAGTGAGAGAGGGGCACGGGGAAAACCCTGGTGAGGCCCAGTTCACTTTCCCTTCCAGTCTCCACTCTCTGCCCCTGTCTGACACAGGAGCCTGGGCAAGATGGACCCAGCGTCTGAACCAGTGAATAGCAGTTCTTATGTTCTTCAGCCTCAGGGACAGCAAGCTCCCTGATATTGGGATTGCCAGGGGCAAGGGGTGCTGGGCCTCCCAAAATGGATAGAAAAGCCAGGACCATGGAGTGCATAGGTCAGGCTGGCAATGCTGCATGCTTTCAAACAAGTATTGTGATTGTTTCCCTTGCATGTGCTTCCTTAGAGACTCGAGATTTTGTACAGACCTCTGCCCCCTGCAGTTAACACCCTGGTGACACTTCCTTCCCCCTGCTGTAACCTGGGGAACAGGGAGTTTTCCCGATCTCCCAGCGCGTGACCTGGTTAGCATTTGTAGAGGGCTCTGGGGACAGGAGGCATCGGCATAGGTTGCAATGTGTGTTGTTAGTCACGCTTTGTTGAGTGGTGTGCCCAGACCAGGCTAACACGTTCCCTTCTGTCGGCAGCGCTGGAAAGGGTCCCGCTCCAGGAGCAATTTGTTGGATTTCACTGAGAAGGAGAAAGAAAAGATGGCAGAGGATGAGCTGAGGAAGCTGCAGCAGCATTTTCGTATCATGGTGGAAAAGAGGAAGTCTTTTGGGGTCAAGGTGCTACAGCAGATGTACCATCAGGAGTAAGTGGGGCTCCAGTCCCATGATAACCTTATGCATTTCCTGGTTTCACAGAATTGATATATTTGCTTTGAATCCTGAGAGTCCCTTTATTTAGGTTCCAGTCCTTTTTCATTCCTCATGCAGAACTCTCATGATGTCGGTAAATGCCAAAAGACAGCAAGACTCCACCATAAAATATATGGATCTGCTTCAGGGAGAAATGCCATCATTATTTTTAAGGAGGAAAATGCATTGAAGTGTTTTTTATGTAGTTTGTTCAAAGTCACTTCTCCCTGTTCATATTTTTCTGTATGAGTGCTGCTGGAATTGCAGGGGTTAAATAATTAATGTTTGTACTGGGCTTTGAAGATGTTAAGTGCTTTAGCTGATTATTGGGGTTTTTTTTCCCTACAGAAAACAAATACATTCACTGAAGCAGGAACACGAGGAGATGGCATTACTGCTGAGCCTTGCTAAGTCACCCAGGAATATGATGCTGGATGTTAGAAACTGTATGGAGCTTAAATACCTTTTGCAGACTAGAGATGAGTATGATTCTCTGATAAAAGCAACAAAAGCGCTGATAGCTGAACTTGATGAGAAGGTAGAGCATCTGAACAGTTAATCGGATAAATATGATGTACTATAGCAGACCCACAGAATTAGAAACGCCCTCTTACCTATCACAAGCACAATCATGTTTTTGGCTTTTCATATGCAGCTGTGCAGCTAAACAGATGCGGATGCCTTCACATTTCATCTCTAGTCAAAAGCATAACTCACTAATTGCTGCCCAGGTTCCCCATACTGCATCCATTATATACATAAGTACATTTTACATAAAGAGTGCCCAATGAAAGCAATAGCACTTTTTGCATGTATAGAGACTACTCAACTACTCAAATGGGTACGGGTGTGTGGAATTGGACCCTCAATTGGCTGTACATTGCCATGTTTCTCCTCCACTGGTAGTCCTGTGTAACATGCTCTACAAGTTAATGACCTACTTATTCCGAACACCACAGTGACAGTATCCTAGCATGATGTAGTCAGAAGAAATAAAGCCTTGAATCAAAGCATTAAGGTCAAGGGGAAAGAAAAAACCCTGCCTTGCCTGCAGTTCCTTTGTAGGCAAATGGTGTCATTGAAGTATTCATGAGTAAAGCATATTTAATTCAGGTGTTGGAATATCACGTCACCTCTTAGCAAAAGACACATGTCTGGAAGACAAAGTGGAGAGACGTAGTTAACTGTGTTACACTGAAGTCCAGCAGAAGGCAGGGAAGATTTGCACCCTATAGCTGTGTGTGTGTATACACACGCCCCCCCCTCCCCCCAGTATATATCTCTATCTCTCACAGCTTTTCATGAGCTGGATCTCCCTTCAGATACTGTGAAGGGATGTGCCCAGAGCAGTGTGTATCAAAATGCACCTGTCTTGTTCCCATTCATAGTTTCATAGTTGGTAGGGTCGGAAGGGACCTGAGCAGATCATCAAGTCTGTGTCAAAAGGAGTTTGGCCAGTGATTTTGAATCTGATTCTGGTCTGTGGCCCTGGCCTCTAGGTACTGCCAGTATTAGGAGGGATATTGGGGAAGGGAGGAGGCTGTGAATTGCTCTTCCCAAAGAAGATATCACCCTAAGAAACCCTTGCCTCTTGCATGATTCCTGGACCATCATGGCTACGACATTACTGTAACTCTATCACCTTCCCATCCCTACTCTCATTCTTTCTTTTTGGAATAGAGGCAAAATGTCATTTTTTGTCACATACATGCCCCAGCCCATGACATCTGAACTCATTGCACATGCAATAACTAGCTCAGTAACGCTTGTAAGCTAAGCTGTGTTGGGTCTTCTTAGCATTTGGATGGGAGACCAAAGACAGCCTAGATTCTGCAGAAATGGCCTGGGAGATTTTGTTGATGGCATTTTCCCCTTTGAGTTAATATTGACTCAATAACCCATTACAGTGGGAAGGGGGCTTTTAGAAAAGATGTAATTTATGCTCATTAATGATCCCTGGAGTTTTTCAGGAAGGGAATTTGCTTTGAAGTCCTGCTCTCATCTCTTCTGGAGTTGCTTTCTTCCTTCCCCCATCTCCTTGCAATTCCAGTAGTGCTCCCACACTTTAATTCTTCAAGCCACTTGGTGAAATCAGGATCTTTTCATGGATCCAGCCCTTTCACAACCACCAGCTCTCCTAAACGTTTATTACATGCCTCGAACCCTCCAGCTCTGTGGACTGCACCTGGTCTGTGGATGAAAGCCACAATGAGACACTGTTCTTCAATGTCCTGTTCCATTCCCTTGCTTAACGTTGCTGTTAGTTGGCTGCAGTGCTTCGTCCCAGAGGCAGCTGCGTTTCAGTGGTGAGGAGAAAATAAAACAATTCCTGCTAATACTTTGTATTTTGGACTTTGTAGAGTAGGAGGGTTTGGGATGAAAGCTGCTCTGTAAATGCAAGATCATTAACACCACAGGTTACTATAGTTCAGGTCAGCACAGGGTATTTACATTGGCTTAGCATACTGACTAAAATACAGCATCTAGGTGCGGTTTTATTTTTTTTAGGTAATGGAGATGGAGAGCAAGATAGAAAAACAAAACCTTGTTGTGGCTAAGGTGAAGGAAGCAAATGACAGCAAAGAGCTGCAAAAGAAGATTCAGAGGCTGGAGACTCGTTTAAATCATGTAAGTGCTCATGAGGCAGCGTGCAGCTGCATGATCTTATGGGTACTTGCATACACAGGGTTTCTTTCCTAGTCTAAAGAACATTTAAGAATTTCAGTCTGGTCCCTCTGGCTGTGTATTTGGTACAGGACAGGTGAACTGGAGTAGCTCCCAACCTTGGCTGTTCTGCTCCACAAAGCCTCTCCTACTGGCTCAGTGGACTATACTCTGTGTTTAAGAGGGGCCTCTTGAGAGCTGGATGTGCTGTGTGTGTCAGCCCTGATGTATGCTGTTTTACTGGAAGCTGGTCTCCACTATCTTGTACCGCATCATTCACTCTTCCCAGGTCACAGTCCATTTTGGTACAGTCTTGACCACGAACACCAAGCTCAGAGAAGAGATTGAGACCCTGAGAGTTCAGAAGGCCGTCTTTGACAACAACTACATCAAACTCCACAAGAAATTCAATCAGCAGAAGAGAATGATGGAAAATGCGACTGAGCAGTCCTCACAAGCCTATGATCAGTGGTAAAGGGGGTGGGGCAGTGCTAAGCCTTGACAGTGAACTCCAGGGCACTGCTTTGCAATTTTGGGTATGCCCCTTCTGTTCACTCAGACAGGTGAACACCAGGCCAACTTTGAATGGGTGTTCACTCATTCTGGGTGCCCTGCATTAGACAACAAGGCTCCAACTCTCAGGGTTGTGGAGCACCTGCCAGTGGACTTCAGATGGAGTTATGGGTGCTCCATATGCCTGAAAACCAGGCTTTTCCTATCTAAAGCTGGGCAACCAAAAACCAGGGCCCCCAGGTAAGAAACCATGAGGAGTGTTGGTGCTGTAGTGCTCAGCTGAGGCACTCAATTGATTGATCTTGAACCTGGGCTTCTCCATTCCTGGACAGGGCAGAGAGAGTAGAGTGCCTGCATCTGTGCAGCCTGATACTGCTGTATTACAGCCATGATCTTCCTGGGTAATGGCTCACTCCCACACTTGGCCCTCTAGCTAGGTCTGCCAACTGGAGCCCATTTAGCACCAGTCCCAGTGGTGTTTTTTGAGGGCTGGGCTCCTGTCCGGCCCATACTTCCTCCCACCGGGCCATTTCCCATGCAGCATTTCCATACAGCAGGAAAGCTCTTTGGTCTCTCCCAACCCTGCCAGGAGAGTCTCTTCCCATCCCTGTGAATTGTACTGCACAAGATCCACCCGGCATTCACTGGCCAGATGTTGAGTTGGCATTGGGAGTGGTGCGGTTGCCTTGTGATGGGAGCAGAAGCCTCTCATGACTCCTGGTTGTGCTTAGGGTGGAGGCTCTGGCCAGGATCTCAGCCATGAAGGACAAGCGCTACAAGGACACTATGCAGTTTAACATCGAGTTCAGGGAGCTGGAGCGGATCTTCGACCACGAGACCAAGCTGAAGTCTTTCATGGTTGTCAAGTTCGTGGATCGCTCTGACTTTGACGACCAGGCCAAGAAGGAAGAAGGTACCATGGAATAGCAGGAACAAACACAGACCAGCTGTTATGACACAGCGGGGAGACCAGTGCCCATCTGCAGGGCCTTCACTCTCAGCAGAAGTGTGTCACATGGCCAGCAAAGGGTCAGGTCTGTGTTGGAGACAGGGAAATCAGGGACTTAAATTTCAGTGCACACAGTGTTATTATCAGGCTTCTTACTGTAATCAAAGCTCAGCTCAAGGAGGCAGACCTGATGGGACTAGCACACAGTTTGGCTCCTGTTTCTTAGCTTCAGGCTTTTCTACTGCCTTCTTCAGACAGTGGGGAATTGTCCTCCTCCATTTACGCTCTCACCTTGCTGCTGGTTATAGGTCTCAAGCTCTGCCCTGGGTTTTTAGTTCATATCAGTTAGTTCCAAGGTCCCTCCCCAGTGCCCTGACCTCCAGTTTGGTTGTTCTTCCTGGATTTTAATTCTTTTTCCCATCATTTTTCTTCCAAGAGCCATGATTTTAGTCCATGGTTTTCTCAAGTGCATTGTTCTGTGTTTGCCAATGGTGGGCACAGCAAGAACGTGACCAGCAGTAAAACCCAGAATGACCCAGGTCATTTTCTGTCCTGGAAGGTTAAATGTTATTCTTGGTTTCTTCCAGCCCTCAAAGCCAGCAAACGTGCCAAGAAGAGCAAAGGGGAAAGCTTTGAGAGCTATGAGGTTTCTTATATACGCCTGCTCCAGATGACAGAGAATGGGGACATTGGCCAGCTGGTAGAAGAGTTCATTGAGAAGGAGGAGAAGAACTTTGCCTACTTCAGCTACGCCACCGAACTCAACAACGAGATGGAGAGACTGCAGAAGAGGATTGAGGATATTCAGGTCAGTGCCTGCTGCTTTTCCACACTCTTTGGACTGTTTCTTTGTTTCAGACTGAGGTTTTCCTCTTTCCTCTCTTGCAGCTGTTGCTGCCCACACAGGGCCTCAGCTGCTAATTCCACTAAAAAAAGCCTGCTACATGAGCCAAATGGCCCAAAGCTGGAGCTGAAACCAAGCTCATTGCTGCCACCTTGCACCCAAAAGAAATATTGCAAGAAAGCCACATTCAGGGGCAGCTTCAGCTTCCAGAGGGTTGCTGAATCCAGTTGGATGGGCCTTTTAGTGTCAGTGGATGTAGTGGGTATGCCTGGATATGTGCAGAGGAGTGTGACAGAATGGCTTAAGTCTTCTCCGGTGAGGGGTGGGATCAGTTAGAGCTTATAGAAACCTGCCCAGGTGAGGTTCCTACCTGATGGGAGGCTTCAGGACTTGGCCTGTGCTTGGAGAGGCTGACATAGGAGAACAGCATTTTTCTTTTATTTTTGGTCAAGGAAAGGCTGTTCCACTCCACGCATGAGCCTAACTCCCCAGCTGCCATAAATGCAGCACCCCGTCCAAATACCAAATGCCTGTGCTTCGACATACAGCTGTTTTCAACAGGAGAAACCTGGCTTTGCCCATTCTAGAAGTTCCTTCCTGCACAATGGGTCGATGAGCCTGTCCTGCGTCCTCCTTGCTCCAATTTGTACGCACTTCCTTCTGTTGGCTGCAGCTTCTGTACTTTTCAGCTATATAAAGCATCAGCATTATGAAGGGTTTCTGTGTGACTCCCTTGCTGAGGCATAGGCAATGGGGGCCATTTGAACAGGCAGATTAGGACCTGATGTGGGGGCAGGAAGTTGAGGCCTTTCAAGAGAAATTTTATTTAGTTTAAAAGGATTTTTTTTCAGGAGAAATGGGACCCCCTGAATGCTGTTAGTATAGGATCTCCCAGGGACTTGAGGCCAGGTCTTAAAACACTGCTGCTTAGCTATGGATCTGCAACTTTTGGATCTGTGCTTTGGATACAAGGCTGTGTGATCTGAGAAGAGGGCCCTGTTTCAGGCTCTCACTGCCTGAGGGGAATCCATGGCCTAGTGGCAGAAGCATGGTATCCTGCTACGTGGCATTGATGTTTAATTGCCCCTGGGGAGGGAGTGATTAGTTGTAAGATGTTACTTCTCATTGTTTCCCTGGTTTTGCTGGCACCAGTGAAAGAAACACTGTGGATCAACCTTGTTAGAATGATCCATCACCAAACCCAAATCCATGAGCTCCAGCCTCTGTGCTAAAATCCTGCCTTGCTCCACTAATTTACCACAACTAAAGATCATCTCTGTTGATTTACACCCTCGGACCTGGCCCCAGCAGAAGCAAAAGACAAAGGGTTGCATGATGCTTTGTTTGTTCCTAGGCTGGTCTGCCTGCAGCCAGCAGGGTTTGTAGAGGAGAACAGGATGTGGCCTCTGTCCATCCCCAGGACAGAGTTTGCCCCACTGGAGGGGGACAGAGACTCCATTATTGCCCTGACATGGTGGGCAGTATGGGGATGGCATACAGTGCTCCATGCTGGGATGGATTCAGCAGCAGGGAGCAGCTCTCTTTGCTTCCTATGCTTGTGTTTTATGCAGAGTGAAATCCTTCACCTGAAGTCACAACAGAAGGATGACAAAGCCACAAGCCACGTCTCTCTGAAGGACCTGGAAGTAAGGAGCTGTGGGGGTAACCCAGATACCCTTGACTCACTCTCAGCTAAAATGTTTGACAGCATGGGCCCCAGGAAGCAGTCCATGTGGCTATTCTGGGCACTGGGATGTCCATGCACGGGTCCTGGCAGAAGGAGCTATGGCACTGCCAGTGCTGTGGCTTTTGGGATGAGGTGGGCAGGAGTGGCCTGTGCCCTCCTTGGCCCACCACTTTCTTCCCCATCCCAATACTGATGAAGCTCAGGGTGGACAGTCTCCACTCATTCTACTTCTTCTAGTTCTAGGTTCCCTAGGAAATACAGGTGGCCTTTCCACCAACTCTGATGTGAGAATGGGCCAAGGGGGCTGTAACTAAGAGAGCCCAGCTTTGGGCTGTCACTGCTTGTGGGAAATCTTGCCCTCTCAGCAACCTGAGGCTGACCTGCGTGAAGCCAGCCGTTGCCTGGTGACTGGTGGTGCAGCTGGATGCTGCAGATGGTCCCTGGGTTCCCCCAGACCAAGGTGGCTTCAGAGTGTTGCCTTGGTAGCACAAACTCACAGTCCCACTCTGTGGGCCTGGGCTGATGCAGTTCTTACATCACCTTTGCCAGCCAAAGATGACTTGGGGTCCAGGGGCATTTGGTGGTCTGACTCCAGGGGTGCTGAATACCTCTTGGTCCAGGATCTGCACCCACTTCCCACACACAAAGGCAGCATCCAGGGAGTCTTTAAGGGGGTCACATCCCGACTCTGGCTTGGGCCTTCTGCCCCGCACCCCAGGCTATATGATGACTAGTGACTTCCTCTCATCTCTAAAGGGCTGCCAGGCTAGGGGCACTGCTGTCATTCCTGTGTGTGAACAGGGCACAGCAGGGATGGGGCTTAGCCTGGTGCCTTTCACTCATTGGAAAACTTTTATGCAACCTGGATCAGGCTTCAGCTGCAAGCCTAGAGATGGGGCATGGATTGGGTGCTTGGGGGTTTCTTCAGCCCATCTCTTGTACATCACACCAGCCCCATAGCCTTGATAACTCTTTGCTGATAGAACAAGCTGAAGAAAACCAGTGAGGAAGCTGACCTGTATGAGTTAACCTGCAAGGAGAGCGGCAAAGTCCTGGACCAGCTCAAATCCGCTGTAGCATTTTTGTTCAAGCAAACAAACTGCGATGCCACAAAGATAAAGGAGCAGCTTGGAGAGAGTGATGAGATCACTGACCTGAACCTGATGCAGTACTTTGGTGAGTTGTCAGCTGCCTGTGTCCTCTCTGAATGCTGGAAAAGTATGGCCTGAAGTTTTCTGGACAGGGGAATACCTCAGTGACTCATTCATGGCAGGGGTCAGTGGGGAATATGGTGAGGAGGATGGCAGGTTTCGGACTCCTGAGCCCTGTTAGTTGTTCTCAAGGGGAATGTGGGGTCTAATGCATTCTGTACCAGCCTCCCAAGAGTTATAGGCCTGGTCACCCATCTCACACAGGGAGTTTGGAACAGGATGCAGGCTCCTGGTTCTTGGCTTTGGGAAAATCAAGCTTCAGAATGGAAACTGTCTTCCCCCCGGAGCTGAGGGGCTGCCAAGGCAGCTTCATGACACATGTTCAACTTGTCCTCTCCCAGGTGTCATAGAAAAGAAGACCAATGATCTGCTGCTCACAGAGGCTTTCCTGCGCTACAAGGAGTTCGAGGGCGAGCAGGACACGTCTCCTCTCCTGAATCCATTTTTAGGTGGCTCATCGCTCCTGAAATCTATGGATTCTAACAAGATGGCACCGCCTCCCCCTCCCATTGAGCATGTGGCAGATATCTTGGAGGACTGTAAGTCCACACATCTCCTCTGCCAGCCATCCTGGCAATCAGGTGCTGTAAACTGGGGCCAAGGGCAAAACTTCAGAGGCATGGGCTGCAGGGAGCAAAGAAACAGCCACACAACCAAACTGGGGTTGGTGACTGCAAACCTCTTAGGATTTGTTCCCTGTTCTGTTATAGACGGAAAGTCCAGGACTTTGCAATGTTATTCCAAGGGAATGAAATGCAGTGGCAGAGTTGTGGCTGCATCTAGCTCTAGTGTGGGCTAGATCACCCAGGGGGTCCCTGCCTCCTTTCCAGCCCAGGGCTCCTGGGGGCAGCAGCAGCCTGCTGAGAGGGTTGACATTAGAGTCTGGGTTTGCCCAGGGCTCAGGAATGCTTTTGTAATACATGTGCATCTCTTTTGACCCAGTTGATAACCCTTTGGACCATGACAGTATACGTGACCTGATTCTTGGGAACTCTGAGACGGACCAATCCAGGAGCAGTTCAGTGGACAAAGGCCAGAAGAGAGGGGTGAGCTTCTAGGGCACAGAGAGCAAATGCACTGTGTATAAATAATAGTTTCTTAACTGAGCTTATCTGGAAATCTGGTGCTGTGCTTAATTGAAACCAGGCGTCGGTTAAGCCTCTGTAATGCTGCTGAACATACAGTTCCTCCTCCTTGGAAGGTGCCAGTGCCTTTGACAAGCTTACGGCTGTAAAAATTACGTCTACCTTTGGGGTGGAAAGCAGTAGCTCTAACAGTAGGGTTAGCACTGCTGATGGTCAGTGAGTGAAAGGTCTTGTGGTATCCAGGAGTAGGAGGGGGTGTTTAGACAGTAATTACCTGAACTGAAGTTGAACTGTGGTAGAAGGGCTGCAAAGCACTGCAAAACACACCGGTAGCATTAGCAGGCTGCAATCAGGCACTATCTCGCTGTCACATCACCCCTACCCTTGCAAAGTGCCTTGGGTTGATAAGTGCATACACAGAGCAATCAAGACCCTGGTTAAAGTGACCACAAAACACGTGACAGGCTGGAGGACTGAACATTGCCAGGTGTTTCAGACCGAGGTGTTGCTCTGTGTCTGCCTCTCGCTTCCTGATGGCCTTCACTAGTATAAATTGAGCCGGCGCCTGTGAAATCAGGAGAGCTGATCTGCAGCAGCTGTGGAGCTAGCGCATCTCTTTGGGGTCCCCTTCCCACCCCAGCTAGGAGATATTCTGCCCCTAGGAGAAGAGTGGAGTGCGTCCCAGAGATTTGACCGTCTCTTCAGCATTTCGTTTACGTGCCCTAGCATTGCGCAAACAGGCAGGTGGATTTTGTCTTGCAAAATGCATCATTTAATTTGGATGCCGTTCAGGTAAGCACTTCCCCCAGGACAACAAGATTTCTCCACATAGAAAAACAGACGAGAATGGGACCAAGTGCAGATGGTGACACTGGGAACAATCAGGCCGAGCTCGGCGGGTGGGACTGGCGGAGTGGGGACTGAACGGGAACCGGAGGTGAAGAGGAAAGTAGCACAGGGCGCAGAAGGAGTTGGCCCCGCTTCAGCTCCTAATCCTTCTCTTCGCCGTGCGTGATGATGTGGACGAGGTTTTTGTAGTCCAAGTTTCCACTGATGTCTGGAGGGAAAGCGGCAAACATCTGATCGACCTGCAAGAGAAGGGGCCCGTAAGTCGGGGGGTTAAAGGAACGGCTTTGTAACCAGCACCCGGGGGCACCCGGACTCGAGTGGAAGCGCCGCGCGTCCGCAGGAGCAGGTGGAGAGAGGGTCTGCGCCCAGCGGTTTGTGGTGACTGCCCTTCTCTGGTCAAATCTGAGCAGCTCTCGGCCTAACTATGGCGCAGGGAAGGACAAGGGAGATCCCTGGCACTTGCCCAGCCGTAAGACGCTCGCTGGCCAGGTACGGCTGCCGTGCCCTGCCACCCAGCTTGACCCAAGGGTGCTCGCCTCCCCACTTCGGTGCTAGTGGTCTGTGGTGTTATAATGGGACCTGATGGGCGTGGAGCGGCTGCCGTTGTCTGTGGGTGTCCGTGGCGGTCGCAGCACCGCAGCCAGCCCTGATGTGGCCGTGCTACTTCTGCACCCCTCTCCCACACGCAAAGGCAGCATCCGGGGAGTCTTTAAGGGGCTCACGTCCTGGCTCCGTCCTGGGCCTTCTGCCCCGCTCCCCAGGCCATGCCGCGGCAGGGCTGCGAACGAGCACTGCTTGCGGGGCTTGGGGCCTGGGGCTCGAGGCCTGGTCGCTAGGGCTTGGGGCCGCCGGCCTCCATTACTGGGGCATGGGGCCTGGCTGCTAGGACCGGTGGCCTAGTTGCTAGGGCTTGGGCCCAGGTTATTAGGGCTTGGGCCTGGTTATTAGGGGATGGAGCCTGGTTGCTCGGGCCTGGGGCCTGGTTAGTAGGGGCTAGAGCCTGGTTAGTAGGGGCTGGAGGCTGGTTGCTAAGGGCTGGTTGCTAGGGCCTGGGGCCTGAGGGAAGCTGAGCCTCGCTGCTCAGAGACTATTTGGGGGTCCTGGGGGCAGGCGGGGATAGGGCCGGGCAGGCATGGGGTCACAGCAGCCTCTGCCCCTTTCTCTAGTGTCCCCCGCAGGGAGGACGAGCGTGAGGTACGGCCGGCATGAAGGGCTGAGGGGCTGCCCCAGCCGAGGGGGGGAAAGGGCTGCTCTGTTCAGGCTCCCCTGGAGGCCTCCGAAGGGGAGGACGCCTGCTCGGTGCCTTGCCCGTGGCACACAGCCGCCTTGCTGCTGGAGGGGAGATGCGGCCACGGCGGAAAAGGAGGCACAAGCTGATGCAGCAAAGGTAAGGCGGCCTCTGACAGCCTTGCCCGGCCGTTCCCGTGCGCCTGCTCCGGCGGCGGGCACGTGGCAGGGGCAGGAGGGGGTGGAGAGGCGCCCCCGTACCTCCTCCTTGGAGAAGCGCTCGCCCTGGGTCATCAGCATCTCCTTAATGCTGCAAACGAAAGAGCGGGATGTGAGAACGAGGGAGAAGCGTCGCGCAGACAGGACCCCCCGGCCCCCTCGGTTCAGCACTTACTAGCCAGACTTGAGACCTTTGCCCTCGGGGTCGAACACCTTGAACGCGTTCAGGATGGTCTCCTCGGGGTCGGCCCCTGCAGCGCGGAGCACACACGTGGATGAAGCATAGCGGGCACGGGCCGTGCTGCCAGCAGACCTGGGGGCACCCCCCAAGAAACCCAGAGTGCCCCCAAGGCCTCGAAAGCTCGCTTCCCCTATGGAAAGCTCAGCCGCGTGCCCAGGGGATCCCTCCCTGCCATAGCGGAGCAGCAACCCTGTTCCTGGTCTATCAGTGCAGGCTCCTGGCAGCGGGAGGAGCAGGTGCCCGCTCGTTCTGCGCCCGGGAAGTAGCATTCACCCCTCTCCGCCCGCGGCCAAGACAGGCCTCATCTACCACGCGTATTTATACTGGGGCTAGATGGGCTCTGGGAACGCTGCCCAGAGGACACGATTTAGGCTGCACAAGGTGAGGGGATATAACCATTTGGGAGTCTTGGGGGAAGGGGTGTCATGCCTTCCTGTCAGAGCTTGGACCATACCCCCTGGTTTGGCGTCTGTGGCACTGAGCTGACCTGGGTCTCGTGGGCAGCTCACAGAGGATGCACAGGTGGGAAATGCTCCCTGTGTGGAAGGTAAAGTCTCTTTTCCCATTGCATGGATTGGGGAAACTGAGGCACAGAGACAGTGGCCCGGGTGCCAGGCTGCGGCTGGAAGACCAGCAGCATCGAAACAGTGCAGTGGGGCAGGGAGTGGCAGGGGTCTCGTGGTTCAGTGGAGCAGTCGCTCCGTGTCAGGCGGAGGGCCGGGGCATTTCAGTAGTCCCCTCTGGACCTTCCTGAACCGTCTGAGGCAGAAGAGGGGAATTTGACCCACAGCTCATTTCAGTGCCTGGAAATACTCCAGCTGGTCCCAGTGGGCATAGATCAAGCTAATGGGGAGAAACTGCAGATAACGTTATCTAGTTTGAGATCACTTTGTCCTTCTTTAGCAGCTTCAGCTGGGGAATCTTGGGGTTATTACATCTTGGGAGGTAGGTCAGGGGCTTTGGGCCTCAGCAAGCCATTTATAGAATGGGGACAGAGTAGTGAAGTGACTTCCAAATGTGCAGAGGGAGCCTGGTGCCTGGATCCCTGCAATCCTTGCTGTGTGTCACAGCCACCAGCCTACCTCCCACTCCTGCCTTGCAATTTCCCTGCCCGCCCCGGTCCTCATCTCACCCTTGAGCTTTTCACCAAACATGGTCAGGAAGACGGTAAAGTTAATTGGTCCAGGAGCCTCCTTGATCATGTCTTCAAGCTCTTCATTTTTCACATTCAAACGCCCTGTAAATCAGGTTATGCCATTGAAACAGTGCTAAAAATACATGCTAATCTGGAGGTCTGCAGGCCTGCTTTGTACAGTAATGAGCCTATCAGTGGGTTAAGGGATGCAGGCAAGGTATAGGAATGGTCTCCTGGTGGAGGAGAAGGTCCCCCGAGGGAGCGTGGTGACTAGACTAGAAAATGGGCCATGTTGAAGACTCCTGTGTTGACTTGGGAAGGTCTAGACTGGTTGTGACTTGATACGTCTCTTCCTACTCTGATTTCTGAGATCTGGGAAACATCAGATCTGGAGTATGGTTCCTGCTGAAGTAGTTCCCAACTGAATGAACCCATTTCTTGCCTTTATCAACTGGGGTAAAATCTGCAACCCGGGCCTCTTTGGACTTCAGTGGAGCCATGCCTAATTTTTCACTGATGTGAGGGAGGAGCTATTTCGGGCCTCTGTTTCTCAAAGAATGGGTTTAGTTTCAAGGGGACCATTGACAGAGTGAGGTATGTCTGAGCTTTAGGATCCAGGGCAGATTTTAGACTTTCATTCATTCAATAACTGGTGTCTCTAATGGGGGCCTCCGTTGATAATTAGCGCTTGCCCAAAAAGCAATTAACACTGGTTGACAAAGCTTATAGTGAACAAAATGATCATCTTATAGTTGGCTTTGGATCTAGAGGTTTTCACTCAGCTCCAAGTTCCCAGTAAGAGGATTAAATGGGCAGTGTAGATGTTGAGCTCCCTGCTATCAGTTCTTCCAACATTATCAAGCTGTTTTTTGGATGTGGGAGGATGGGTGTTTCTAAATTGGAGACTTACCGAGTGCAGCAAAAGTGTCTCTTAGATCTGACTTATCAATAAAGCCGTCCCGGTTCTGATCCATGATGGTGAATGCCTGCAAAGGGCAGATGAATGAAAGGCAACACCGAAAATAGCTTCACAAGCTCTCCAGACTAAAGTTGTTATCTGAGTGTAGCCGCGTGTGCTTCGCCACAGCCAGGGACTTTGCCTGTGGCTTTCACTGTTCACTACTGCCACCTATCAGCTCCAACATCGCAGATCTCCCTGGACAATAGCTCTCCTCTGCAGTGCAGGAGTGGACCCATCCCTGGGAGTAGCAGCTGTGAAAGGGGAAGCCCTTCTCCAGTCATGGGGTGAGAGACGGCTGCTTTCACAGGGCTGTTATTCTTTAGCTCAATGTAAACCTCATGCTGAGGCCAGGAGCTGTTCCCCACTTCCTATGCATCTGCTGGGTTTAGCCCAGGCTTTACTCATGTTGCAGCCTGCCTTACAATGACTGCCAGAGCTTAGCAGTCCCCAGGAGCGGGGACAGGATGGTGGAAGGAGGAGGAGGAGATGTGCTGATGGAGCTGGAAAGCCCAGGAGGAAGGGAAATCCCTGGCTCAAGATGTTTCAGCAGCCTCTAGCACAGAGCAGCTGCGTTTTGGTCACTCCTGTCTGCTGCAGAGCTGCTGTCCCTGGCCCCAGTTAGCATGCTCCAAAAAGCACACGGATGCGTTCTGCTGGAGAAGGCCCCAGATGATCTCTATGTACCCAGATGAGTTTCAGGACCTAAAACCATGCAACTGTGCAGCACCCATGAAAAGGCCAACCAGTGCTGTGTAACAGTGTCCCACACGCACAAACACCGTCAGCCGGTTAGAGTTTCGATTATGCACGCCTGCTTTCTTGTGTGTTGCTGCCAGCATGAGCTGTCACTCATGCTTCCTGATGGGAGTCTCTGCAAAGTCTAGAGAGGACTCTACACTCATATGTATAACACTTTCTACTTTTATTCAAAGCAGTTTTCAATGGGCTTTTAGGAATTTATTCCAAACCTAAAACACTGAAGATCAAAGCCTGTCGGGTAGACTTGGAAGATACCAGTGCATCAGTGGCTCTTGGTCCTCCCCTTCATGGCTATTTCAACCAAGGCAACTTACCTCTTTGAATTCTTGAATCTGGGCTTGTTCAAACATGGAAAAGACGTTGGAATTAGCTCCACCTGCTCTCTTCTTGGCTTTCTTGGGTGCCTTGGGGAATTCAAGCACAGTGTCATTAGCTCACAGTCCTTCTCTATGCACTAAATGCATTAAACTACCCTCCACTTATCCATAGCTTGGGGCTGCTGGTGCTCTTCAGTCTCGGAAGCATTCAGTGGTTTCTCATGCTCAGTTCAGAGCGTGGGATAAAAGATACGCTGTAGGTACTGATGGGAGTTAGGAGTTCTTCATGCAAGCTTGCTTGGTCTCCTGATACATTCTGCCAAATCAGTTGGTTAGGGGGAAAAAAGAGTTGGAGAGATAACTAGACAGCGTGGTGGGAGGTCTGTGGGGATAAAATGACTGGTGTTTGGCTGAGAGTTAAAAGCAAAGAAGCCTCCTCTTGTACATCTGTATGTTCAGGACCCCTGGGAGCAGGGGAGGAAGTTAAGCACATCATTGAGATTTCACACAATGGCTGCGGCTCTTGGAAGCTTTATTATAGTTTTGTGCTTCATTTTTCCCATCTTTGTTCAAATGAGACAGCTGCAGCCCTGACATTGTAAAACTCCTCACTAAAAACTCCTCAAAGGAGGTGAAGCCCAGGAGGGAGGTGATCCTGACTGCCCCAATGAGGAAGGAAATCTTTAGACCCACTTGTTAAAGCCTCTCCCTCCTTGAGAATTATTCCCTCTGAAGCAAAGATTTTTAGCTGGCCGCTCACGCAAAGAGAAGCTCTGAGCAGGCAAGTTAGCAAGACAGAAGAGCCTCTCCTGCCAGCTGCACAGAGGCTGGGGAAGAATTGAAATGTAAACCTTGAGAAGCGCTTGGGCTCGTTTTGCAAGCTCTGCTGATTCTTGAGAACATGAAAGAAACAGCCCCCAGCTGCTGCTGTTCATATCCCATCCGTGCAGCCGGTACCCCGACGGGCCTTACCTGGTTCCAGGGGCAAATTGCATGTGTGTGCAACCAGACAAACCTAGAGATGCTGCTGATGGAGGACCTTAATGCTGCCCATCCCCTCCCTTGCAACCAAGCCATGGTTCCCCCACGCGCTCACTCTTACTTACCATTGCTGCAGTGACTCTGCACGGCCCTTGGTGTTACTGCAAGAGGGATTCCAAAGACAATCCCTGAGGCCGCCGTGTGCTGAAACAATAAATACATCCCCAGCTGGGTTAAAAATAAATCCATGCCCACTTTTGGCTGCTAGGGGTCAGTTCGGCAGCACCTCAGCCACCCCCAGCTCTGTTGTCTCGCTCTCTCCCTCATCTTGAATAACAGCTTGTTGTCTCTGGGTGACATGTGAGACTCAGAGCTTTTCAAGGTTAGAGAAATGCCAGGCGTCTGTGTGGCTTCCCCATTGAAGATGTTGATGTAAGGCGTGCTGTGGGGCTTGTCTGGGATGAGTGACACCCACATTTGTCAGTCGCTCCCCACCGGTGGGGTAGAACTACCCTGGGAATCATGTCCCTGGGGCTCTGGACGTCTATCCGCACAAAGCCAGCCCAGAGCACCAACAAGGCTCCCTGCTCTGACTTCCTGATCCAAACCCAGATCTGAACTTCCCCTCTTTCCTACAAGGGGTGTTCAGATGTGAGGCTGTGATCTGCCCTGTTACCCAGCTGGAGCTGACCTCTCTGCCCCTTCTCTTTGTATTCACATGGTGAATCTTGACCTACCCAGGCACCTTTCTCTCTTAGATAGCACCTCCTTGTTGGGAGGATCCCTCGGGGCTGCACAAGACACAGGCACTGGGGTCTTCAGCTCCCATCACACACATGCAGCCATTTCTGTGGTGGCACACGGCAGGTCCAGACATACCCAGTGGATGAGAGGAAGCATCGCAGGCTTCCCTGCCCACATAGACACCAGGGCTCTGTGACACCCTCCAAAGGGCTCCAGCAGAGTCAGGAACCCTGGGCTCTGAGGCCAGAGGGTCGGTTTGTCCCGTGTCCCCCGTCTGAGTAAACCTTGATTCCAGGTGTAGCTGTCTAGCATCCCCTGCACCTGAGGGGCTTTCTCCTTCCTCCTCTGCTTCCAGTTGCCACTGGGAACCACTGGCATATGACCCCAACTCCTGGTTGTGGTTTCAGAGCAGCAGAGGGAGGTGGGGTTGCTGGGCTCCTGGGAGGATGGAGTTTGGCCAAGGGTTGAGAACAGCAGTGCTGTTCCTAGTTGGGCTGAAAACCAGGGCCAGGAAAAGTTGCTCTGAAGGGAACGGCTCTGCACATGAAGAGCCTCTTGACTAGACTCCTCCCTGCCATGGTGCCTGTCCTGGGAACCAGGAGAGGTGGTTCCTGCCCTGCCTGTCTTGGGGCTGCTGACAGTCAGGTTGGTCCCATAGCCCTGAGCAGCGCAGGCTTTGAGGACCCAGGAGGAGGCAATGCCATCTCCCTCCAAACCCTTTCTGAGCCTCACTGAGATGCACCTGCTGTCCAGCTAAGCTGCACACCTGCTATCCCTCTTACCCTCGCAGCTAGCCTTGCTGTGGGCAGTTGGGCAGTTGTCACGAACAGCCCACCCCAGAAGAGTCTGCACTCTGCCCACATTCACCGACCAGGTACTGTGGCTGCAGTTTGTTTCTCCCAGGAGAACCAAGCTGGTTGAACGCTGGGAGCTCCTGCAGATTGGGCTACTGAAGAGCAAGGCAATGAAGTCTTCCCCCATTGGGAGGGTGCTATATCTCACCCAGGTCCCAGGAGCCCAAGGAGCCCTCGACATCAAAGCCGAATCCCTTGAGTGGAGGTAGTTGCCTTTGTATTTTTAGCCTGTTAATTTTATCTGGCCTTCCCCACCCCCTTGCCAAGGCCGCAGTGCAGACATGCCTGTACAATGGAGTGAGACTGACACTCGTGGCTGAACAATGCCCTTCGGATCCCTTGCCGTTCTCAGCTGCCCGGCCAGCCCTGTGGAGGTTTTTTCTTACCAGAGCTAAGATGCAAACAACAGCTGCTTCTCCAGTGTCCTTGTGCCTCCCTACGGAAATGGCATTGTTACAGCTGAACCTGCTTGTCAAGGGCTGCAGTCCACGAGTTATATAAAGGCCAGGCCTTTGAGCTGCAATGCCCTAGGAAAGCTGCTCTTCGGGCTCCTTAGTTTGCTAGGGGCATTGTTACTGGGTGCAGGATGCAGGGACAAGTAGCTGGGCTTCTCATGCTAGGCCAAGCCTTGTGCAGGAGGCTAAAGTTGGTGCTATTTAGACAGCTGCAGAAGAGGCAACTGAGCATCTCAAACTCCCACTGAAAATTGCCAAATCAGGAGCATCTTGTCTTTGGACCACAGTGCCCTTGGTTGGGGCAGATCCAAGCTGGCTGGTTGTGTCACAAGGTCATTCATTAGATGCCTGCAGAATGTCTTGAAATTTCAGCACAAGGTGGGGAGCCTCGGGGAGCAAAGTGCAACGCTGGTGTTGAGCCAGCTGCAAAGACCCGGGAAGGTCAGTTCTGCTGGGGTAGCTCTGCAGAAATGTGTTGATGCAAGTCTCCTGTTCTGCTCCATGCAGCACTGGGGAGGTCTTCCCAAGAAAGCTGGGTCCAGACTGAGGCACTGCTCTTCAAGGAAGATGTGGACAAACTGCGGAGAGCCCAGATGAGAGCAACGGAAATGACTGGAGTTCTAGAGAAGCATGACACATGGGGAAGAGGAAGCACCAGAGGTGCTTTACTCTGGAGCAGAGAGGACTGAAGCAAGGTCTGACTGATTTTCAAATACACAAAGGGTCATTCTCAATGGGAAGGTGACGGACTAGGGGGCAGGGCAGGAAGCAATGGAGTTTGAGGTGGGATAGTGTGGAGAACTATCCTGCTCTCAGGGTGGCTCAGCAGTGGGATATTAGCAGGGGAGGTTGTGCCATCTCTATCACTGGAAACCTCTAAGTGCAAGTTAAACAAATGTGTCTGGGCTGGTTCGGACAGGGATGCTCCTGCCTTGAGCAGGGGCTGGACTCTGGCCTCCTGAGGGGCCATCCAGCCCAGTTTTTCTGGTTCCCCGACATGACAGAGAGCTCTGGACAAGTTGTCCATCCCTGCCAGTGTCGGCTAGGATGACAGCACCATGAGAATGGGCTCTCTCATGCTACCTTATCTCTTGGTATCCAAACACACACATGTCCACACATGCATGTCCATACCTGGACACACACAAACCTGGCAAGCAATCTGGGCAGTGTGTAGCATTGCAATATTTTGGTAGTCCCTACCAACAAAGATTCTGCCCTGAAGTCTGTGAGTCCCAGTCAGAACATAATAAAATTGTTTCTGATGTGCAGGAAATGGCGGTTGGGAATCAAGGGTATGATTCAAGCTGAAGGGGTCATTTGAATGCCGTCGTAAGCAGATGAGGTGTTGCCGGTTGTCCTGCTGTGAGTGGAATGGATGGAGGTTCCCTGTATATTCCCTGACCTCCAGGCAGAGGAGAGGCAGAAGCTTCAGCGTTGGTATCTTTGACACCACGATGGGTTTGCAACAGCAGAAGACACTTTACAGCCTGCCCTGGCTCTGTTCTACCCAGGAAGGAATAATATCAGTCCACCTGATGACAAGTTTTACGAAGCGTGTTTTGCTCACTTGCATGAGATATCATGTGGGGGAGTCAGTAAAGCCCAATAACCTGTATTAGCAGTGAGTGCCACTCAGTGGAGACAGGACTTGCCCTGGGTGGAGACACTTTTAGGTGACTCGACAGAGGTGAGTCCATGGACACCAGAAGACAATGATGTGAGAATCTAATTCCCTCTCCAGGGATGCCTGCTGCTTCTGCAAGATCCTTCCCTGCCGCACTCAGGTTGGGGAAAGCTCCTCCTCTAGGGAAGCTAGAAGGTTGCGATGCTTTTGGAAACAAAAGGGATTCGTGTCTAATAAACACTTGGGAAACTGAATCCCTTGGAGTTCAAGGACTCTGCTGAGATGTGATTGTCCTTGTTTGCCGAGAGGACTCAAATATCATTTTTAATATCCTGACAGACTCTTTTCACTAACACCTTCCCCTGCAAGCCTGCTCCCTGGCTTTAAGGGCCTCGAATGGTATGCCACATATTCCAGCATGGCCAGCTTTCCCTACAGGGCCAGCGGGCAGAGGCACAAGAGAACAGGGCTCAGAAGAGTCCTGGGAAAGGCATTAGGCCGGCACAGGTGAGTCCTGGCCTTCCACGAGGAATGGACGAAAACCAGAAGACAGACGCATTCCTGGAGAAAAGTCAAACGGCCATAGAGTGACGGGCAGCGTTTGTTCCCAGCCTGGCATGGGGGGGCCTGAGCCAAAAAGGAGTGTGAACATGTGAGGGATTCTGGCCACAAGCCAGGGCATTTTAAACAGGATTTAAATAGACAGGAGGAAAAACGAGTAAGACAAAGGGAGCCAGTATAAGAATAAACCCTTGAGTGGAGAATCTTGGTCAAAGCCTGCAGCAGATGTCCAGACCTTACTTGGGCAAAACTCCCACTCAGGCCGCTATGGTGCAAGGCTCTATAGATTTGTTTCTCTGCATCTTCTGGAGGTGGCTTCTGCCGTGAACGTGAGGAGAAGAGAGAAGCTGGGGAGGCAGGGTAGAAATAGGGAGCTGGCCTGCAGTTGGTATGGGAGGCACTGAAGGGCAGGGCAGATTCCAGGCCCTGGCTAGCGCAAAGCCATTGTGAAGTGTGCTAGCTCGGGCAGTGGAGGAGCTCCCCCTGCCCTAATGATGAGAATACGAAAGGAAAGAGCAAGCTCTTGCCAATGGACTTGTTCCCAGCAAAGACGCACAAGATCTTGCAGGGCAAAGGGCAGATGATCTGTACTGGAAGGTGACTCTTCCACCTTGCCTGTTGCAGCACATCTGTGGGACTTGCATGGCCGCAGCATCTGAGTCGCGTAGGGTGTCACACACTTATCCTCCCAGCCTCTCCGCACAGCCAGGCAGGGCTGCACCCCCATGTTATGGTCTGCTGCGCAGAGAGATGAAATGACTGGCCCAGGGTTACTCAGGGAGTCTGTGACAGAGCAGAGGACTGAACTCCAGTCTCCTGAGACCAGCTTAGTGCTTTAACCAGCCAACCTCTCCTGCTTAGTGTTACCTTCTAAGAGTTAAAAGTCCATGGAGGTTTCCAAAGCAAAAGAGAGACAGGTTCCCAAGGGAGGCTGGTGAGGAGGGTGGTATTTCCTCACCTGTCATCACATCATTGTGGCAGAAGGCTGCCCAAAGGGCAACATCTACACAGCAGAGAGGAAGAGGTGGCTGCAGGTTGGGCAGGCACATCCGTGCCAGCCTAACGTGGCTGACGTAGGTAACAATCCCAATGAAGATGCAGCTGTGAGGCCTCCAGCATGATCTGGATGCTGGAGCGTGTTCCCAGTGTCCCAGAGAGCTGGCGCTGGGCGCAAGGTAACAAAAGTCCCACCTGTGAGCAGTTTAGCAAAGTCAGCAAAGTTAAAGGCATCCCATCCAGCCTTGGACAGTTCCTACCTCAGTGCCCAGAAGAGGGCACCAGCATTATACCGTATCCTTGCTACAGCTCGAGAGCAGCATGCCTGGCACTTAGGGGGGTTATCATTGCATTGGGTACCTGTTATCAGCTTCTTGCCTGATGCACCGGGGGACGTGACCTGGGGCTGGCAGCATCTCAGTGGTGTGTATATGCGAAGGAGCTTGTTTAAAACGCAGCCTCTCCAGACCCCTCTGTCCTTTCCAAGTAGCCTGTCCCTGTGCTGCTGCTGAAATGAGGCTTTCCTGGCTGGAGCGGACGGAAACCCGCCAAAAGAGCATAGCGCACAACACTTTGGCAGGACGTGAAGACGCAGCCAGGCTTGGACTGGGGGTTGGGGAAGGGATAGTTTGTAGAGGCACTGGACTCTCTTTTCCTTTTCATGCCCCAGGATCAAGGCTGTTCTCTGCCAGGAGGATTTATTGTCTTGGCTTCTAGGATAGAAAGAGAAGCAGAGTCTCAGAAGTGTGTCTGGGGTGCTGTGAAGCAGAGGATGTGCCATTGGAAAGCTCCCATGCTCTTAGCCTAATTGAGGCTCTCAGGCCTGGGAGATCTTTCTTTGCAGAGGGTCTTTGCAGCGTTCAAGAAGAGAGCAGTGCCCAGCAGTGTAACGGGAGCACGTGTGCCCATGGATGCTGGCTGCCGCTCTCTGCAGCAGCCTGGACTCTACCCATTGCTGCTCTTGGGGGGCCCTCTCTTGGTGAAAAGTAGAAATCGCACTGTCCCTGGGAAGGGAGGCCCCAGGGCGCTTCTACAGCTGCTGTGGTGTTGGTGCTGTGAGTGATGTCTGTGTTTCCAGCGTGGGGGATAGAAGGGCTGGGCAGAGCAGGCCGAGCTGCTCAGTGGGGGTTACCTCCCCACTGGGAGGGGTTTCTGTGTGCTCAGGAGAGTTGCTGGTTTGCTTCCCTCCTGTCTGAAATTGTGTCCTGAACTATCGTGTGGGTCAGTCTCATTGGAAACACCCCAGTGAGGTGACCTCTGTCCTTCCTGTGCCTTCTGGGGATGCCTGGGCAAGCAGGCACCTGGTGTCTGTCTGTGGCCCTGGGCGGGAGCTGGTAGTAACTGGGCAGAAGTGCCCAATGCTTGGTGTCTACATGGTGCAGGATCCCTGAGGGCACAGGTGGGAAGGGGTGAGCAGTGGGAAGAGGCAAGCTCAGAAAGCTTCATATCCAGCCAGGTGCTGGATGCTGCCTCCCCCCCACAGAGTTCAGCTGAACGAATTGGCCCCAAGTGCAATTACCTGAATTTGCGGTGTTAGGTAAAATCCATAAGTGTCAGGGTGCAACGCATAGCCACTTAATGGCACTTTTCAGTGATCACACACGCCGTGAGCCCCAGCACTGCTCGGGGTGTGTGGGGGAGCCAGCTGCAGGGAGGCCTGGCTCTTCCCCAGGGCTCCTCCTGAGACCCAAGGACAGGCTGGACTTGGGGTGAGGGAATGGCAGGGGGTTTCTCCAGCCTGTTGAACCTGAGTGCTCCTGCTCCTCTCCACCCCCCTGTGAGTGACATAGGCTGAGACCTGCCTTGAGAGGTCTGTAGCTAATGGGATCTGACCAACCTCTGATTCCTTACTCCTTTAATTCTCCCTTGCTTGCTGGAGACGTAAGTGCCTGCATTTGGGGAAACGCCTCCATTTCCCCCTTCCCAGAGGCCTGGCCCCTAGAAGCAGATAGTGAACTCTCATGTACAAGGACAGACTCTTCCCATTTCCCCTCTGGCTAGCTGACTTGGCATGGTGCAGAGTGCCCCGGTCTGATGCATGCTGGTGCTAGGCGTCCAAGATATAGATTTCCTTGCTTCCAGCAGTCCCGCAGCGAGCAGGCTGTTGCACATTCGTTCAGACCACAACAACTGTCTGGATCCAAACCACCGCAGGCTTAAAATTCCCAGAGAGTCTTGTTATGCTTGCTTCCAGCTTGGACCACCCAGCCGCTGAAGGTGGGGGCTAATCCACTGGAATGGTTGCCCAGGATCAGGGCTGCACCAGAGTTACTCCAGGTCCTCTGATGTGGCCCAGAGAACAGGAGGAAAGGCTCCTAGCGGAGACAGTGTCTGCCAGCTGTGAGCAGAGATCCAGGCCATGGGGCTTCTGGCCTGTTCCTCATGTGCTTTGTGACCACTTCCCTTCCTGGTGTGTCCAGTGGGGAAACTGCTTCGGAGAAGGGGTGATGGGGTGATCATCAACCTCTGTCCAGCACGTGGAGCTCACTTGATAAAAAAACAGCAGTGATGGGCTAGCTCCTAACATAGGGCAGTGATGGGCTCTCTCTTCACATCAGGCCAACTCCAGCAATAAAAGCAGAGCCGTTTATGAGCATGGGGGCCTTGCAAAGTCCTCATCTCTTCCCCTCCAGCCCTGTCGGTGCAGAGCTGGGCTGGATTGCTCCTCTAGGGAAAAGCAAACTCAGTTGCAGGCACTTCATCTGGGTAGATATCTCTGGCAGGCAGAGATAACTGAGGCAGCTGTACCCAGTGGGCTGATCCCTGTACCCCAGGGTGCGGAGAAGGGTCTGCTCACATCAGCTGATAGGATTGTGGCCTTGGTGCCTGCCAAGTGCTAGTGCCACAGGTGAGGATTTCCCAGGTAGCGGTAAGTGGGTCTGCTGGGATGCAGCCTTCACCAAGTCACCCACCAGCCTCAGCTGTATCACGTTTCAAGTGCCCTGTGAGAGTGCCTCTGAGAAGCCCAGTTTGTTGCCAGAGCAACCAGTAAATAATTAATTAATGAATCGGCCAGCCAGTGTGGCATGGGTCACGGATATGGCTGTGTGTGCTGCAGCTGCCTGGGGAGCCCGTGGTGCCATGCAGGCATCTGGGTTGCACCCCTGACCATGCCCAGGGTGCAGTCATGCCAGGCATGGTACATGGCCATTGTGAGATGGTCCGTGTCCCACAGAGCTTGCAGCTTTTTGAACAGGGCATGGGGAGTGTCTGTCAGGGCTGTCATGGGGTACTAATGTTTTACAAGGCAGCAGCACAGACCGGGTTCATGAAGGGCCTTGTTACCTCTCCAGGTGTGTCCAGAGCAGCCCAGTACAAGCAGCTGCAGGGAAGGATTGCAGGTCTGGAAGAATGGGGCTGCCAGCTGGCTCAGGAGAGGTGCAGGGCGAAAGCTGCTGTGGAGAAAGCAGCTGCAGCGACAGGCAAGGAGGGAAGGTAGGAAGCATCCCAAAGACGGTGCGAAGGAGCAGGTTTCTATTGTGTGATACAGGGGCCCTGGGCTGGAACCCAGAGGAGACCAGGCCTGGGCTGGGCCTGTGGATGGGGAGGTGATGGTCCTGGAGGTAAAGAGCCTCATGAGCCCCTGTGGCCCTGTCAACCCTGACAGTAAGCAAGTGCAAGAAGGGCCTGGAGGAGACTACATTGTACTGCCTGGGCCAAGGCCAGCCTTCCCCTCAGCATGGACGTAGGCAGGGGTCTCATGTCCACTGCCTCAGGGCTTCAGGTGGAGGTGGAAGTGGGTTGCTGGATGGTAAGTGTAGGAATAGGCACTCAAGCAGTCTGGTGAGCAAATGGGGCTGGGAGAGGAGCAGACAGTGCTGCAACCACAGGGTGGGCTGCAGCAGGGGTGTATGCTGCGTTGTTGGCCACAGCAGCAAGCTGATGAGTTCAGGAGCTGTCTCCTGGGGTGGTGGGGGGGTGCTCTGAAAACATCACCCTTTGGGGAGCTTCAGAGGCCTGCTTGGAGGATCAGGGCTTTGCTGGGTGGCAGTTTGGTTCCTAGGAGTCTGTCCTGGGTAGCAGGATGTGAACAGCTGGTAGGTGGGATGGCACAGGGTCCTGGGGGCACCATGGCCTGTTCTGTCTATAGTACACATGGGCTGCATGTGCCTATTCACTTCCCACGGGGGGGGGTCCCAGGGGTTATAGCCCCTGAGCTAATGGCTACGGCTGCTAAACAAGGAAGGGGCTTGCGCTTTCAGATGTGGAAGGTTCCCTGGTTCGGGCTCCACAGATGACTTTCTGGGGCCTGTTCTGTGCTCTGCCGGACCCGTGGTATGGCTTTGGGTGCACCCCACCCCCTTGCTGTGTGCCTTGTTCTCCCGAGCTGTGTGAGGTGGGGGAGGTCGAATGCGGTGAGGGGGGAACGCCCAGTGCCCTGCTACCCCCAGCTCGGAAAGGCAGACGACCACGCTAGCACTTCGTTTGCAGGCTTGGATGGCACATATGTGGTGTATGACGGATTCCGAGACAGTGACAGGATGGATCCGATGCTCCAAACATATGACTGCATATGGAAGGCCACGGTGCAGTATAAAAATTCTGGATGGGGACGGGGTGCAGATGGCAATGTATAATTCCACGGTAATTTGTAAGACGATACATCTGCTCTGTTGCTCATTTCTCAGTTGTCAGACATAATCCTGAGCATCGTATTATAGCACCGGGTGGGAAAGCAGGGATATTTGCCAAGGATCTGGGAGATAATGTTCTTGTGCAGCATTCTCTGCGTCGGGGAGGAGGGAGCAGGCTGTGGAGGGTGGGAGCGGTGCGGGGAAAGGCTGGTTGCACTGTTGCAGCCCCTCAAGGTACCTGCAGAGGCACCTGAAATGTGCTGGGGCTTTCTGTGGAGCTTGGCGTGCTCCTCCCCGATAGCCACCTCCCTGCTCTGCTGCCTCAGGTGAAGGCTGGGTTGGTGCCAGTGCTGGCTCCTGCTGAGCTGCAGTGCTCCTGCACGGACCCTGGAGCAGCTGGCAGCTCACACCCCAGATGGGACTGGAGGCTGTTTCACAACCAGCGCCTGCCAGAGCTGCATGTGGCAGCTCGGGGAGATTCTGTTCCCTGGGAACAGTGACCCAAAGAAGATGTTACATTGGCAGGGAGAAGCATCAATTGCTGGGAACTTGACTCCCTTTGTCCCCATCTCAGGCTGGGTCTTACCAGTGCCTTGTTTGGGGGGTAACAACTCTCCAGCAGCGCTGAATAAGGGCCATTGCTGTCCCAACCCCTCCTTGGGGAGACATAGGGCTAACAGAATTGCAACAGAATCAAAGTTTGGGGCAAGGTGGTCGTAGGCAGGGTTTGGAGCAACAGGGCCAACAATGTTTCGCAGAGGGAATAAAATCAGCATTGAGAATGTCTGTGTTGGGCATGACCAGGGCGTAACTGCCTCGCCAACAGAAAATCAATGTGTCTTGCAATATTCCATGCAGCCTAACGCAAGCTGTCAGCACGGGAGCGTGGAGCTCGCTGGAGAGCGCAATCAGGCAAAGGGCCCAACGGAGTGGCATGGCTGGTGCAGTGGGACACAGGCCCCTGGGCATCTGCTTCTACATTGCTGCTGCTGGATGGGTTCAAAGCCAGGTGCAGGCCCATTCTGGAGCAGCCTGTGCAGAAGGATGAAGGGTGAATGCTGCCGCCGGACGCACTGTTGGGTCAGGTCTATCAGTGACATAGATGTTAGCATAAGCTGACCATGAAATGGTCGGACCCCATGGCAGCCCAGCAGTGCAGACGTGGTGCTCTTAGTTCACTGCACTTCACCTGGCCATTTTCCCCCAACTCCTCACCAAGGGCCTGCTCCTGTCCTGAACAGCCTGGCAAAGTCTTGTCATAGTTGCTGAATCTTCCAGCCTCCAGGGCCTCTCCCCAGACACCCACCCAGGTATCGAGGCTTGTGCGTATGCGTGTGGGGCGGGGGCATTGCAGCTGGGAGCTGGCAGCTGGTTCCCCATGCAGGCAGCAGGTGCGTGAGGTGCCAGCGAGCTCCGAGGTGGATCTGCGCCCTTGG
Organism: Caiman crocodilus; assembly: GCA_030014935.1. Lineage (NCBI taxonomy): Eukaryota > Metazoa > Chordata > Crocodylia > Alligatoridae > Caiman > Caiman crocodilus. Next base: position 24,093,262 of record JAGPOW010001167.1, on the reverse strand, counting down.
CACAGAGGGATACATCGCTGTGGCACAAAGGGAAGAATGTTATCGCCCTCTGCCAGGATGAGCTGGGCTTGGCTCTATTGCAGGCAACACATCTCGCCGAGGCAGAATGTGCCAAATTGAAAAGAGCGGGGGTTAATCAAATCCTTTCTGCTCTGGCTTTATCAAGCTTGAGAGGGGCTGGCCTATTAATTAGAAAGGCTTTTTCATGTAAAACAGGCTCCTTTGCAGATAAGGGGAGCAGATACTCAGTTGCTTGCCGTTCCAGCAGTGGGTGTGCTGTTCCTTTAGGCCTGCTCTTGTCCGCCTGGCTCTGTTTGCTCATGCGCTCTGCTTGTATGCTTTTCGGGATGGGCCTGGGGCTCCCTGCCTCACCACGTTTCTAGGTCCATGTGCAGGTGGGGGATTCTCTGCTGCTATCTGCGTTCCTCCCTGTCCCGCTCATGCCCCAGGGACTCCACCAGCACCCATGGCTGTGCTCTGAGTTGTTGCTGTTGCAGCCAGGAGCCAAATCTGGTCCTACAAGACCAGGCAGCGACCACTGCAGTTCATCCTTGTTTATCCCCTTAATGCAGTGATGCAAGGTGCAGTGCTTGTTGCAGCTGTGATAGTCTAGGGGGTACATGAGAAGCAAGGTTTGCTTGGTAACCTCTTTCCTTGGACCATCTTTACGGCTGGGACAGATCCTGGACACACTTGAAGCGCTGCTAGGGGGATGTCGCAGGCTGCTGTTTGCAATCTGGGACACCTGGGTTTCATCCCACCAGCACTGACTTGCCCCTGGGTCTGTGCCTGGCTCATGGGGCCTGCATGCAGGACATGTGGAAGGAAGCTGTGGCTAGGGGGGCTGACAAGGGAGACAAAGAGGGACTTGGAAGAGGCCTGGAAGGGTAGGCTCCCCCACATTGGTTCTGCTCCTGCCTGGGCTCCTGGGGGGACCCAAGAGCTCAATGGTGTTTGATGCTTGAAGCCTTTGCTTTGCCTTGGTGGTGCCATTCATGGCATCTGGGGCTCTGTGCTCTTCTTGCCTTCAGCAGATTTGCCTCAACATTCAGCCCCTGGCTCAGGGGCCCCTGCAAGCTGCGGTCTCATCAGACCAATGAAGGGAGAAGCTCTGTGCCCCGAGCTGATTGCACTGGTGCCCTGTGCTCTCTGCCCTATGGGCCTCATTCCAGAGGTCAGGCAACAGGCAGCTAGGGCATGCAGGACGCTGCAGGAGAGCAGGCACTGCTCCTCGGACTCATGCTCCAGGCAGCTGGACTGGCCCTGTGCCCTAGCTGAGTCCAGGAGAAGCAGCCAAGAGCAGGTGGATTCCCCCCTGCAGATGAGAGCTGGCTGCTATGCCTTCCCCTCTCCCTTCCACAAGCACTCTACCCCAGTGCCAATGCTCAGGGTCCTGTGACCTGCTGTGTTCACTAGGGTGGGACTAAGGATCTAAGGCACAGCAGATGGCATCAAGGTCTGCTGTTGTCTGTACCTCGGAGTGCCTGCTTCAAACCAGCTTCCTGCAGTTCAGAGGCTCCTTGGTGGTATCAGCAGCAGCAACGAGATCCTAGACCCCCAAATTCCTGTCGTACTGCCTCCTTTCTCCTGTCTCCCCGCTTGGCGCCTGAGTAGAGCTTATTAGGAGCTCCTTATCTTGTGATGCTGGCAGTAGTCTGTGCCCCCTGCCTTTCAGGGGTGTAAGGCATTTGATTTGGCCTGGCTCCTCAACCTGGCATCTCTCCCTTGGCCTCCCCAAGGGCTGAGGATCCAGCTCTCTACCTCACTGTCCAGTGCCAGCCCTGCAGCCTGGACTCCTGTGAGCAATCCTGTTGTCTTTGAAGGGTCCTCTTAGAGGTGATTAGCAACACGTGCACAAACATCAGGGTAGTGGCAGGATGCTGCTGTCAAATGCAGAGGGCCTGATTAGGCGACCCTGCCAAAGGGCCTGACACATAAGACCAGCAGCCCTCGTATTGCGAAGGTACTGCAGATGCTCACATCCCTCAGGGTGGAGTGCTTTTGCTATGGAAGCCAAGACCTGACTTGATCTAGGGCCAGATCTCGTTCTGAATCCAGCTGATAGAAGTGTTTACACCCACTTCAGTGGGGTGGGATCAGGCCCTCGCGTCCTTGGCAGCCCAACCATATCCAGTAGCATTGTCTTAGGAGGATGCTGGGACGGGATTTGACGCTAAGCTGGAGCTGGACTTGTCAAACACGTGCATGGCCCACCTTATTGTGGTAGACTTTCAACTCCCGGCTGGCTGAGTTCACCCAGGTTTCTCTGGAGCTGATCTGCACAGGGTGTTTATTCAAACCCAGCACATTTGACTTCTTATGAATATATTTTGCTCAAACCAATATTTTTTTGTACAATCAGATACATTTGACTAAAGTAATACATATGTATAGAAGCTGATACATTCCCATTCAAACCAGTGTAAATTATCTTTGACCAATACTTTTTTCCCTGGAAATCAATGCATTTTAACACTAGATAATATTTATGAAATTGAATTTTTTTATTGAGGCTAATGCAATTCTTTTCTATTTTATGCATTTTTATTCAACTAATGCATTTTAAATTAAACCAGTGTATATTAACTACAGCAGATGTTGGTACTTACAGTAAAATAATATATATGCTTCCTGAAATCGATACATATTCCAAAGCCAAGGTTTTTGGTTAACCAAGCTATATCATCTATAACAAACGCATGTAGCTACTTAATTTGATGTTTATATTCAGTAGCTAGTGTATAGTTGTTTATTGGTAATGATTATTTTTAAACGGGAAAAGCCTACTAAAGCATGAAAGATGGATTTCTGTGCTGGCGTGCGTGAGCTTTGCCATCGTCATTGGAGGCTGGCTGGGGAAGGCTCCAAGGAACACAGGCTGGTTTGAAATGGCTGCCTTCCTAGGGTAGAGATGTTCTGGAATTGCTCTGGATTTCCCCAGTTGTGGCCAAGAGTAGAGTTTGGCCCTTAAACTGCAGCATTAGGAAGAAGAAGTGAGCATGCAGGTGAGGGACACTGTGGAGGACCCCACAGCCAGAGCAGAGAGCGCGGTTCTGCGCCTGGCTCTGGCACTGACCGGCCATGTGACCTTGGCCTGGTCACTGCTCCTCACTGTGCCTCCGTTCCTGCTCTGTGAATTGATATGAAAATGTGTTTGCTAGTTGCCTTCCTGGGCAAAGCTCCCTTAGGGTCCAGTTGTCCCATCTCTGTGGTGCCCTGGAGGCTGCACCCAGAGACCAGCCTACCCATCTGCTCTTGCTCCCCACACAGTGCTTGCTGGAGAAGACTGTCTGATTACTTTTTGGCATATGCTTAGGACAGGACTGGGCCTATCTAAACCATCCCAGCCAAGTGCTTATCTAACCTGAGCTCAGATGCTTCCAGTGACGGAGATTTGGCAGGCCTCATAGGGCCTCTGTGTCAGTGTTGAACCACTCTCATGGTTGGAAAGTTCTTGCTAATATCCAACCTGAATCTCCCCTGTAGCAATTTCAGCCCATTACTGCTTGTCCTGTCCCCTGTGCATGCAGAACAATTGATCACCACCTCTTGCTAGTCACCCTTGACACATCTACACGTGCGTTAACAGACTTTAGTTAATGTGCATTAAATCGAGTACCTCCATTGTGAGGTACTAGGAAAATGCACATTAGCCTGTCTTAATGCGCATTAGCTACATAGCATGTTTTTAATGATGCTTTAACACTCATTAAAATAGTCTAACGCTCATTAAAGTGCACATGTAGACATGCCCCCTCTATGTACTTGAAGACTGCTCTCAATGGACCCGGCTGCTGGTGTCTGTTTGGGGGTAGGCTGCTATTGTAGGGCCTGCTCTGAGCACTGGGATTCTCTGGATCAAGAGAGCGCTTATTCTGGACCAGGCCTCCTGCAGTAGTGCCTACCCATGGGAAAACAAGGTCCCATCTGGAACCTGTCCACCTCTGCATCCTCCATGGAAATTTCAAGCTTTTCTGTCCTTGTAATCTATCATCTGATTTCCATAAGGTTTTGGTGTTAACATTTTTTGTACCTGAGGGGTAAAGCCAGGCTTAATTTAACAGTTATGCCCGATTGAGTTCTATTCTCATGCAAAATAATATATCACCTCTTGTAATAAAAAGGTGTATTTGCATATCTCGCTCCATGGCCTGAACAAATCCTGCCTCCCTCGAAACACATCTCCTGTTGGGGAGGAGTGGGAATGTTTCAAACATCTGCAATGTGGGGTATCCGGTCGCCAGAATGGTAGCTAGGGCCCACCTCTGAGCCATATGCATGTCCTGGACTCCTGCTGATGACAGTAAGGGGAGGCCGAACTTTGCCGGGGAGAAAGAGAAGGGTACTGAGGATCCTGTTATAATGACTGCGTAGAGTGTGAACCTGGGCTGAGGGGCCTGGGACAGGGCAAGATCGTAGGGCTCAGCTCCTCCTGAGGACGCTGTCCAGGATCCATCCCTTGCAGAATAAAATTTGGGCTTCTTAAAGTGGTGGGATCTCCTTCACTGAGGGTTTATCCGAGGAAGCCGTAAACTCCGTCATTAAATGCGGCACACGTGTTGAATAGCTACGTAGTTAAGATAATCTCAGCAAAGCAATAAAAGAGTAAAATTAATTAAAGAGCATGTGCTAATTGTAGCAGGGAAGTGCCTTGAAAGAAGCACCACATTAGGAAAATCCACATCTGCCAAAAGCTGATAAAGGGGTGGGGAGGGGCCGGGGACTCCCGGGGGCACAGTTCCACGGCAGCGGGGCAGGGCGGCCAGTCTGGGGCAGGTGAAAGAGGAAGTCCCGTGGCTGGAAGCATGTGGTGAGCATGTTTCACTGGGCAGGCGTTGGCGCAGAAGCCTGAGCCAGGCAAAGCTCCCTGCAATTAGACACGTGGAGGCCTTTCATCCTGGAATCGGCAAACTTTGAAGATGGGGAAAGGTGTTGTGGGGAGAGGGGCACTGAGATGCATGTATGTGCGCAGGGGGAGAGAGTTGCTTTTCTTCTTGGTACTGGCCTTCCCACTAAGAGGCTCAGATGGAAGATGAAGGGGAAGAAGAGCTACTTCCATTCGGGAGTATGTTTGCTGGGATATCAAGCTGCCAGCATAACAGGAGCTCTACACATGCATATAGACCCAGGAGGGCATCCCCACGCATTTAATTTCTTGGGGTTGAGCTGCAACTTGAAGATCCGGGGTTTTTTTGGGGGGTTTGAAGTTCTGGTTGGGTCCCAAACCAACACTTGTGTCCCCTCAGCCCCTGAGGACTCCAGCCTTTTGCTCTTGCTCAGCTTTGTTGGTAAAGGCCACCCTCCGCACAGTCACTATCCTTATTGCAGCACGCTGCACTTCCCCGAGCCACGTTCTGGTTTGAGCACTACAGGACCTGAGTGCTGGACCTGGCCTGATGGATCCAGGCAGCTTCTGAGAACCTTTAAGAAGGCAACACTCGACAAAAAGGAGCAGTACAGTTTCCCCAAATAATAGTGTCTGAACAGCAGCAAGTTTGTGCCACGTGCCCTCATGGTCTCACCCAGCCAAAGCAGGCTGAGTCCAGAAGAAAGGGAATTCACAAGCTGCCTATGCCACACATGCTGCCTTGTTGTCGGTGCTGTACGGGCAGTGAAACCGACTGCCCTAGATGGACTTCAGGAATACAGAGGGATTGATCGGAGATACCCAGACTCCAGTAGGAAGAGCACATCGATAGGACTGCCTCTGATTCTGGTCATTCTTCTCACGGATGGGGAGATGGTCTTTCCTGAGTCCCTCAACATGTCATGCTGGAGTGTCTTCAACCCTGCTGCGTGGGAAATGGAGCCTTCATTTCCTCTGCCTGGAAGATGTAACTTCCTAATGCATGACCGGAGTCTTTTGGCTTTGCTTGGAAACAACAGCAGGTATATTATAGTATATCTCTTTAATATGAGATCCTGTGTTGCTGGCCTCTTGTTCACTCAACCAACTGTTTCCTAAGAGGTTTAGCATTTGAAGTGCCTGTGACACCTTTAAACCAGCGAAACATAGGTAGAAAAGAAATTGCTGCAATAGGCGGGCACCATCTTTTTGTTGTTAGGAAAACTGCGCCATTGAAAAGACTCGCGCGCGCGCGCTTCGAAACACTGAGTCAAGGGGCACCTCCTTGGTTAGATCCTGCACTCACTCAGTGGGCTTTGCTCGCCGGTGTCCCAGAGAAGTCCCCGAGGAGGATGGCAGAATCATGCCCCTCTGCTGTAGCCAGGATAGCCGTCAATATGCCGGGCCGCTGCTGTGATGCCCTACTGTGGCCGGCAGATGGCGACTTTGCCCAACGGGCCATTTTCTGCAGTCATTAGGCTGTTAAATCTGCACGCCTGCATTAAATTATTTGTGTAGTTCTTGAAGTTATGAATTTATGGAGGAAAAAAACAACTTGTAGAGATGAGTAGAGCCTGAAGATGTAAACTAAATCACCTGCTGTAATAGGTTTAGACGTTAACAAGCAACAGTTTAAATCATTAATGAGCAAGTGAAAAACAGATTTAAATCATTTAATAACTCTCTCAGGGAGAGGGTTCATATTTTCCTCGGATATCTGGTAGCATCAAGAGCTAGGGACTCTCTTAAATGGAGCCTGACTTCTCCCTCTCTCTAAAAGAAGAGCAGTCTTTCAAGGAGGGGTGGTACACAAGCACTGGAAGCCGTAGGCCGGTTGGGGAAGAGGAGGGAGCACGGGAAGAAAATTAAATATCTTGTGGATTACATGAACTTAGACCAAGACCAGGAGCCCTCCTCTACCTCTTGGAGCATCCTCCTCCAAGGCTGTGCACATCCAGGCATTCTCAGTAGGAATCCAGCCTTGAAAAACTTCCCTGGATGCTGCCCAGGTGGGCAGGACCTGCGAAGGCTGAGAGGTGAGCCTTTCGCTGGAGTGTGGGGGGATGTGGGGGGAGGAGATGGGACAGACATTTGCATCCATGGCCCTAGAGGTGGTTGGAAGCATTCTTATCCCCATACTGTGGGTGGTAAAACTGAGGCATAGGCACCCACAGCCACTTGTCCAAGGTGGCACCATAAGCTAGTGGCCATAGGGCCCTACATATACTGGACACCTCACCTTGGCTCCCCTCCTGGTGCTTGGATCGGGAGAGGCATTCCCATGAGCCCACGCTGTGTGCTTTAGGGGCAGGGCCCATTGCCAGGTGCCCAGAACTGTGAACCCCTTGTCCACGTGGGCACTTCTGGGCTTGTGGACGGGAAGTGCCTTCTTAAATGGCCAGGGCTACTCTGTGTGGGAATGGTATGGAGGACGCCAGTCATCCTCGCTGGCCAGGCAGTGGGTCTGCAAGGGCACAGGTGACAGGAGAGGAAGTGCCATGCAGGAAGCCAAGACCTCTGTCCTTCATCTTTGAATCCAAGGCTACTTGAGCTGGGACAGTCCTGGTGCACTACTGACGTAACTAAAACTGCAGAAGCATGGTGCGTGTGGGCTCTAGAGTCTGAAACCCTGGGCAAAGACACAAGGTCCTAAATTGACTACTTACAGACCATCTCCTGGGTTTTTGTTTTCTACTTTACCACTCCTGCTGGCAGTGGTTTTGGAGGAGCTGCCTCGGGACTTGGAGCATTTGTTGTCTGCGGCGCTGCATTAGCAGTTGCCGCTTTGGGCTGGGTGTTTACAAAGCACGGAACAGAAATGGGCGGTGAACCCAGGTGTGCTGGAACAGCCCTGCTGATGCTATCGGTCATCCGAGCGGTGGGACCAGAGAACTGCTGGGGCTGCTCTAAGCAACGCAGAATTTCTTGATGAAAAAAGGGGATACGTTTTTCTCAAAAACGCCCTCGTCTTCCAGTCAGCTCCAGGCTCTGCAAAGTCTCCAGAGTCTCTGGATAAGCCGTCCTGGACTCTGCAAAGTCCATTCTTGAACTTCATGAGTTGTTTTCCCTCCTTCCCCCGTTATTAAAGGGACAATCATTTTTCTGATGGAAACACTTCCCTTCCTGTTGTTGTAAGCAAACCCTAGGGCTGCTGTAACTCAGAAGGGTCAGAGAGGAAAAATGATTTGCAGTCTGCTTCCGTAGTATGTTTTACGGCTCCAGATAGTGCATTCGGTGTCTCCCTTATATTGCTGCTCAGTACCCTTTGCATAGGGTGGGTTTTTCTTTTATACAGCAACAAGAGCGAGGAATCCCTCTTTCCAAACAGAAAAATGTGGCTGTAAACCATAAGAAGTGTTTGGGGCAGCTGGGGGACAGCACAGCGTCTGAAACAATGGTTTAGAGTGACTAGACTTCATGCCAATAATGTCCCTTCTAATTGCAATCATAGCTTTTCAATAGAAATATAATTAAAAACCATACTTTGTGCTGCCCTGTCAGATGTGAGTGATGGCGGTCTGGCTTGGCAGGAACTCCTGCCCTGCTCCTGGGCTGACCTGGTTGAACAAAACAGTCATAATAATACATCCTGCAGCAGCTGAGAACTGATGTTTTTTGTCAGAGCCTAATGCAACTTGAAAAGAGCCAGCAGTGGCGAGCTCTGCTCCAAATCGCAGCTGGCTGGGTCCTAAGCTTCTCTGCAGATGGATGTCACTCCTCTCTTTGGTATCTTTTGAGAGCTGACAAGCAAAGGGTGACCAAGACACACCTTGGGTCTCAATCCTGCCAACACATCTGCGCGTGAGTAGCTTGGTGCCAGGGAGCACCCCTTAAAGAGTGTTCGAACTGGGAACCTCCTTGCTCGTCCCTGAACACAAGTCTTTGCATGGGACCCCAAGCAGGGCACCACTGGGTATAGGCCTCGTGGTCTCTCACAACCCAGGCCAGAGCCAAGTGTGCAGGCTCTGGTGGTTTCTTACTGATTTCCTTGGTGGTTCTGCCCCAGGAAGGACCATGCAAACTGCCCCTTTGAGGCCACACAGTTGCAGCTGGAGGAAGCCAAGCAAACTCCACCACTGACAGACCCCAGGCAGACATACGCCCTTCAAAGGGAGTCAGCCAGGGCTTTGCCTTCTTTGTAGCCAAGAGCCTGTGGTCTTCCAGGGGCTGAGGTGTGAGCTACGTGGAGCTGGGGTGGCCATATGTGGTGTTGGGGTGGATGGGAAGGATGCCCTGGAACCCGGTTCCCCTCCGAGGTACTTCTGTTTGGTTTGCCCTTGTTCCACGTTGCATGCGTATGCACCGCCACACTCGGAGGCATGCCTGCGTGTCATCAAACCAAAAATGCATTTCCACTCTGGTTTGGTGCTTGCCGCCAGGCTTCACAATGAATTCGGTGGGAGGCAGCTGAGGTCTTGCCTGCTTGTCCGTCCTGTAGCCAGGCTTCTGGGGCGGCCTAGTGTGCCTGGCTGACATTTTCTTTTGTTTCAGCTTTGATGCTGGGGAATTCGCATATCATTATCTGTTTGTGGTTAAGGACCTGCCGTTCTCTCTCTCAGCATCTTTGTGCAGCCGGGGAATTGTCAAAAGGCGTGTTTACTTTGGCTTACATGCGTCTCCTGCATAAAGCTACCGTCTGTCCTGAGTGCTCCTCAAAGGCGGGTACGTGCCTCCTGTTTGCCCTGCGTTCGGCTTGTGACTTAGGTATTCAACTGGATGGTTTTTTCTTTGTATAGCGTGACTTCCGGCTGCGTGGACACAAGCAGTTGCTTTACAAACAAAACCCAGGTCCTGTATTCAGTTCTTCTCTGCCAAATTATCTGTAGGAATTAGGAAATGCAAAAATGTAGAACTCCTGGCTCCAAAATAAATAATAAAAGGTATCATTTTGGAACCAAGAGTTCTAGGCGCTTGCATTTCTTTTTGCCTCAGACCAACATGGCTACCACATCCAGCCCTCCAGGAATTAAAGCACCCTGGAGCATTAAAAATTCACCCCTCGGGCTTAATAGAATATTTATCCCTTTAAACGCCTAACGGAAGTAACCATCTAGCACTGTAAAGCTTGCTAAAACAATCAACCGTAGTAACATATTTTCAGCATAAACGTGGGGATGTTTTGCTAGGGCTTGATTATTTAAATGTACAGTGGTACCTTGGTACTCATCGTTAATTGGTTCCGGGAGGCACGACGAGTACCAAAAATGACGAGTACCAAACAAAATTTTCCCATAAGGAATAATGTAAATAAATGGGGGATGTGCACAGGGCAAGAGCTACCGCATGACTAACGCGTGACCCTTTGTTTCGGCTGGAAAGGGTAGCGAGTCACGAGGCAACCGACACGACACCGACAAGTTCTAGCTTGTGCGTCAAGTACCAAACAAACAACGAGTACCAGGACAAAATTTTCGCGTCAAAATGCGTCGAGTACCAAATTTGACGAGTTTCAAAGCAGTCGAGTACCAAGGTATGACTGTAGTTACATTTCATAGATTCACAGATATTTAGGGTCAGAAGGGACCTCGGTAGATCATTGAGTCTGGCCCCCTGCCCTGGGCAGGAAAGAGCGCTGGGGTTGGACGACCCCCGCCAGGTGCACGTCCAGTCTCCTCTGGAAGACCTCCTAGGCTGATGTTCATCACTGCCAGTAGAGAAGGTACGGTTAGGGTGGCCATTGCAGAGGGGAGTGCTTGTCCTCTAGCGATACAAAACCTGACGCTTTTAAGTCCTCTTGAAAAGAAAAATAGACAATCTTCTCTTCTCAAAAAACAGAGGACATAAAGGCATTGGGTTTTGTATCAATTGAGGACAGAGTGGCAGAAAACCAAACTGTCCTGTAGGATGGCCATCCTGCATACCGTATCATACAACCATGCACTTGCCTAAAACACCCCCGGTCTCGAAAATCCCCTTAAAAACAAGCTTGTGGAAGAAGCTAATGCGTTTCAGCCCAGAGACAACGCTATCTACAGCTTTGCGTTTGAACGCCAGGACCCCATCTGCAGCGCTGCTCTCATGAAAGTTGCTTGAATCCTTATGAGCAACTGGGGCTTGTAGCAAAGACACCTTTTATTAGACCAAAAATTAAAAAAAAATGCCTGTAATTGCTTCAGAGAAGAGCTGCATTGAGTCATTGCAAGGCGTGGAAACCACCTGAAAGATCAGCTTTGCCATTTCTTTGAGGGGCAGCTGGAAAAAGTGTGTGTCTGGGGGGTGGGGGGGTGCAAAAAAGATGATGTTTGGGAAGAAAATTTGGAAAGAAGATATTTGGGGAGAGGATAATTGGGAAGATGTTTGGAAAGAAGTTTGGGAAGATATTTGGAAAGGATGTTTGCGAAGAAGGTATTTGGGAAGAAGTTTGGAAAGAAGATAATTGAGGGCATGATATTTGGAAAGAAGTTTGGAAAGATATTTGGGGAGAAGGTACTTGGGGAGATGATATTTGGGGAGCAGGTTTTTGGAAAGACATTTGGAGAGACGGTATTTGGGAACAGGTTTGGGCAGCCGGTGCTGGGGCAGCAGGTGCGTGCGCGGCCGTAGGGGCGGGCGGCGGGCGGTGCCGGCAGGAGGCGGCGCAGAGAGCGGGCGCGTTCCGCGGGTGCCGGCGGTCCCGCCCCGGGTGCGGCGGCGGCAGTGGCGGCGGCGGGGCCAGCCGGGCGGGCGGGCTCGGG
>JAGPOW010001167.1:24059452-24081642 GCA_030014935.1 Caiman crocodilus | reverse complement strand
CCCCACCCACCGCACCCCACCCCGCCGCCGCTCCCCGGCACGGCCCGGCACGGCCCGGCCCGGCGGGCACAGGTGAGGCGCGCGCGGGGACCGCCCGGGGCCGGAGCATCTCCGCGTCCCCCGTGGGCTGCGCCTGGCACGGCCCTTTGTTAGCACCGCGCGGGGTCCGGAACAAAGCACCCCGCACCCGGCGCCGGGGAGCAGTGCCCCGTCAGCCGTGTACCCCCCTGGCCCGGCTCAGCCCCGGGTACGTTTTGGCTCCCAGGCGCAGTACCTCGTTGCATCCGCAGTGCCCGAGCCCAGGAGCGAGGGCAGCTCTGCCTGGCAGCAGCGGGGCACGTTGGTGGCATTGTGGTGTGCAGTGGATTGCCATCCCAAGCGCTCCCTTCACGCCACATCATGCGAGTGACTTGTGTGCAGATCTTTTTATTTAAAGGACAGTGTTTCCAAATCAGCTCAGGCTGAAAGGTGAGCGGAAACTTTGTTGTGGGGCGCGGGGGGGGGGCGGCGTGCGTGCGTTCGGCTTTCACTTTCCGCTGCTGCGGGCGAGCGGGTCGCCGTGCCCGGGTGCCGAGCTGGGAAGCAAGCAGTCGAGCTCGCTGTCTTCTGTCCAGGCGTCACTTCTGGCGCCTCCCCTGGATCGTGGTGGGAAAGGTGACCTTGTGCCAGTCCGGCCTGCCGGCCTCCACAACAAAAAATACTGGAGCAGCCCATTTATTATTCTGCCAAATGCATTTTTTAAAAATGTGTTTTAGCTGCATGCACGTGGGGCTCTCGCCTGCAGTGCCCGTGGAGTGGCAGAGTTTGGACAACCTTGACAAATGGTGGGCATGTGTAAAACATGCAGATAACGCGATAGTCTGTAGCACTTGGATCAAAATGGCATTGAGCCTTTTTACAGCAAAGAGTCTCGGAAATGAGAAGAGATAAAATTCTATCAAGGATAATGCCAGACATATTTCATTTGATTATGAGATTGTTTTATAGTGTACATTACTAATGCAGTATTTTTTTACTGCTTTCTTGTGTATAATAGTCATAACAGGAGTCATACCTTTATGATTTTTTTTTTTCTGGTTTTAATTTGCCCTGTTTTATTATGTTCAGTTTACCAGTGCATGGATTACACACATGCTGTGCAGCCTGCCTTTTTTTTTTTTTTTTTTAATCTTGTCCATTTTGCATTAAAAAGGACAAGAATTGTGAGCTGCTGATTTGGGGTAATAAAGCCATCTCCAGTTGGGGAATAGATTTCTGCCCTTGCCGTATTTTATAAATGTCTTTGCATCTCATTAGCAGTTGGCTCCGGTTACCCTGAGCTCCTGGGTTCATCTGATTAAAAAAACACTGCTTTTATTCCGGTCGTGCTAACACTTTTTTGTGCGTCTGTGTGAACTAGCACTCGGAGTAGCCAACTTTGCAGAGTTCTGCAGAAACTTGAGCGCTAACATTATACGGTACCTAGTCACTCCAGGCTGCTCGGCTGTTTGCGGATGCCGAGCATCTTCTAGACGTGTTGTGCTTGATGGAATGTTTTCACTGCTCAAAGTTTAGAAAAAAATGTGGATGTGATTAAAATATTATAACCTTATGATATTCTGAAGTGCATAAATTTTACATATCAGCTACAGAGGGAGTTTAGACATCCATTAAATGATATGACAGCTTGACTTATCTAAATGTGCTATCATTTAACAATGTGTCAAAATTCTTCTTTATATAGATGACAGCAGTAAATAAGCTATCAGTCCTGTTGGCTGAAGCTTAACTTTTGAAATTTGGACTAATAAAGTTAACTGCAGTACTGTAGAGGAGCTGTAGGCAGAATAACCTTGTTGTTGTCTCGGTGAAGGTGCCCGGTGGTATGCAAAGGTTGTCTCTGAAGCGCTGTATGGGGGGAATTAACCTCATGAAAAGCTCTCAGCTCTACATATCATCAGGACGGGCAGAATTTGCAGTAAGAGTGGGAAGCTGTTGGGCCATACAGCTTACTCCATCATCATCAGCTTTGTGAAAATATGACATAACGGATAGCTTTGCCAATAGCCTCGAGCCACAGAAGGAATCCAGCCTGATTTGTCTCACTTGCAAGCACATGTGTACTAAGAGTGGGCAGCCAAGGTGCAAAGCATCCTGCTTATGACCCTGTTGCAATCGGTGGACTTTCACCAGGGATGAGTTTGGCCCTGCTCTCATTGCCTTCTTGAAGGTGCTGTGTAAATGGTGGGATTCGGTGCTTGGTGATGCTGTAACATTGTTACGGTCAGGCTGGAGACCCAGCCTAAGTCCTTAAAGGTTTGCTCTGGGAAGAAGTTATGCCAACCAGCGCTGGCTCTTGAGACAGCCATGCCATCGCTACACGAGCATTCGAGGAAGAAGAGCGTGTGCTTTGCAGAGCTTGCTTTCTTGTAAAAGACGCAAACTCAAATTCCCAATCCCCCGCTGTAGAGGTGGGCATGCATGGCTGGCATCTAAAAGTCACTTGGAAATAGAAAAGATGCCTTGGTTTTTAGTGGACCTAGACAAGGTGGCGGTCGGACGGTGTTGGGCGTTCAAGTCCTCTGCATGTCTACGGGCGACAGCAGCAAAAGCAGTGCCTCCATCTGCTCTGCCTTGCGGCCTTTGCCTGGTCCTGAACGGACAGTTCTCTGCGTGGGAGGGAAGGTCGAGCCCGGTGAATACCCGTCAGTCTTCCATGCCTTTGACAAAGCTGCTGCCATAGTGGTGCTTGGGGTGAATATGGGATGAGATGTATCAAGCCTTTCTTGGCGTTGCACAGTTCAGGATAAACCCCCCGTCATTGCAGAGCAATCCCAGGTGCTCAGCTCTGGCGGAGAAGCATATTAGGAAACAGGGCGAGAATTCTAGGAAGAATCTTAATGCCGCTACTGTTAAGTCCCTGAGTTTCCATTATTAGCTTCAGTTATTTTCCAGAGATTCAGAGCTCAGAGCTAATAAAAATCTAGTCATGGGTGAAACATGAGACCAGATCCTGGGCTGATGTAAATCAGTGTCACTCCATTGCAGTGGATGGAGCTGTGCTGCTTTACACTGCCTGAGGAACTGGTCCGCTGCGCTCAGAAGAGCCTGGGAATGGAGTGTGCTTCGAAGCTCTGTGGCTTCTTTTGCACAGGGGTTGCAAATTTGTATTGTTTAAGAGGAGTTGACACTCCCGTAAGTCAAAACCAGCTTTGTTCTTTGTCGGCAAGGGAATAGCGAGGCACTCGCTTGTGATGTGACCAACAACCTGCCTCCTTGTGGGCCCTCTCTGCAGAGAGGCTCCAGGCTGAGCAGATGTTGCAGACTTTGTGATTCTTTTCTCCCAGGTCAGGATGGGCAGTGAGGGCTTTAGCACTGTCACTGTGCTGGGCTCAAGGGCAGCCAAGCCACCAGTTTTGGCTGACCCTCTTGGGCTTCCTGCAGGAAAAGCCGAACAGGCTGTAGTTCCCTGGTGGAAGTGGCTGCTTTTCTCCTGCTTCTTTGCACTGTGCACTTCTATTTTTGCCCCTGCTGAGACAGTGCTTCCCTCGGTCTCTAGAGTTCAGCCTGGCCTGCCTGGTACCTACTGCCTTCTAGTATGGACCCTGCTTCTCCCCTCCAAAGCTCCTTGGAGGCTGTTTTGGGCCAGTGTTGTTCAGAGCTGCTGGAGATGGACCAGAGAGGCTGCCATGGCATGGAGAACCACAGCTCTTCCAAGAGCACTGAATGATGGTGCCGTAGCTTAGGTTCTTTAGCCCTTCTGCTCCTGCATGCGCTGGCACTGCACAGGAACAGGCTCTTAAGAGACCCTCGTAGCGTGTAGTGCCAAGAGTAGTTGTGGAGACATAAGCACCCCCTTTGGAGCAGTGGCTGCTCAGACTGTGCTCGTGAGTCTGATGGACCAGGGTACCTTTGCAGAATCAGGGTTACAGCAGGGAGCAGTTAAAGCTAATGGGACAAATTCATCCTTGGTGTCACTCCGTGGCTTTCTTGGAAGAACAGTGGGGGTGAATTTGAGCTGCTGTTGCTAAACTGAACCACAAAGACCAGCACCTTGAATTCTAAAAGCTGCTTTAGAACTGTTCTGAGGCCACATGCCTATCTTTAATTTGCCTTGTCGTTAACTGTGACTAATTGTGTAATTTGTCTTATCCCTAAGTGGGGTTATCGTGACAGCATGCTGCCTTCTGATCGTTGGCTTGGGCAATGCCAGGGCACAAAGATGTTGGGGGTGCTTGACAGGCACAGGCTGAGATGTGTTCTGTCTCCTAGCCTGGCCTTGGTGGCCCTGTACAGGTACCGTTGGCATGTCTTTGTAGCTGAGCTGTTGCGTCGGTATTGATGCTTGATGCTCAGGGCAGCATCGTGGTGCATAGCTCTACCAGGCTTTCTCACTGCTGGCACCAGGGCATGTCCTTACCGCGGAATGAACTGTGTGGTGCTCAGGAGGCCAGCAGTGTCTGGCAGGCTTGATAAGTTCATAGATGTTAAGACCAGAAGGACCAATTGTGATCATTCGGACTGACCTCCTGCAGGCCATGGGTCTTCCCAAAGTATGTTCCTGTTTGAGCTGAAAATGGACACTTGCGATTCTTTGGCCATGAGGGTGATTCAATTGAAACTTAAAAATCATTGTTTTCTGTGGCTTTTTATAAGGGGGAGAGGGGGTCACAATATTGGTTAAAATATTGCAAAGTTTCTAAAAAGCATCCATCTGTTTATAGGACTGAGAGAGGTCCTTCCTTGCCTGTCCCAAAGGGATGGAGCATGACTCTCTTGGCTGTTGCTGCGTTGCAGAAGGCAGGTTATAGGGCAAGAAGAAGAGTCATTGTCAGCTCCAGGAGCCTTTTCTCACCAACTAGAAATCGCTGAACTTGGCTCAAAATGGAGCACATGGTTTAGGTTGAACACAGGTTGCTGGGGTTTGCACTGCAGGAGCCTGCAGAGGTCCTAGTTAGGGAGGCAAGGCCCTACTACACTCGGTGCTGTGCACACACAGCAAAGCACTGGTCCTGGCGTTAGGGGCTGATAGTCTGGGTGACAGGGCAGTACCAGGTAACTGGGAAACAGCTGTTTGGTCTAATGTCTTCCTCAGCCTTGGCCTGGCTTGTCCTCTGGGTCCTGCCTGGGGACACACCAAGGCCTGGTCTGTGCTGCATCGTCTCACTGGCAGGAGTCCAGTTCTGTCTGCAAATATGGCCATGCAGCCACAGCACCGCTCTGACTGGAAGAGGGCTTCTGCCTGTTGCCAAGGCCCCATCAGCAGCTGGAGCCTTAGCGGGGGCCCTTCATGGCCCGCTGGCACAGTTGATGAAGTGGATTCATGTGTGCCTGGGGGGCCCTGCCCATGTAACCGAGGTCTGATGCCCAGAATTGACCTCGCACAAGTCAAGGTCCGAGTCCTCCTGGGGCCCAGTGGCCTGTTGGGCTGGCTTGGGGAGGGCACTCCTTTGTCTGTAGCCAGTGGCACGCAAGGAAGTAGTGTAGCTGTATCACCCCCTAACACCCCAGCCTAAGGACCCAGAGCTTATTCACAGCTGAGGTCAATTGGGATCTGTCCTTGGCAGGAGTCTGAACAGGGCCTGACCTCCTGTTTCTGGAGCTGTAGTGATGCAGGGACTGGACTTTGGGCTTTGTTCCCCAGGTAGCTCCTGTGGGATGGACCTCAGTGGGTGAACAGGATGAGGCTTTCGAAGGTCCTTAGGGCAGGGTCTGCTCTTTGTGTCTGCATACAGCACCGTGCATGTCTTGAGCCCTGCACACACCTGTGAAATAAGCCTTCTGCCTGTAAATACGGGGTTGACCATGCCCTGGCTGGAGTCCATGGGAGCTCTGCCATTGACATCAGCGGCTGTTGGTTTATTCTCAAATAAAATGCAGGGATGGGGGGCGTGAGAGCCCCGATTTCACCTCTTAATTATGAATTTCATTGCATTGGCAGGAGGAGTTGGGCTGTGAAAGTTACCAAGTGTCATGTTTTTTTGTGGTTGAATAATTGAGACTCTGCCAGACGAGGAGAGGAGAGCTGCAGAAAATTAGAGTTTATCTTTAGCTCAGCAGCTCTCACTTTAGAAACTGGTGACCCCAATTCCAGCCCGAAGAGTGACTTCTTCCCTAATTAATAAATCCATTAATTAATTGTGTGCCTGCTGCAGCCCATTAGAGATGTGTGCGGCAGCCTCCGCGATCCAGTTTAGTGGATTGTCTCCACGGCCTTGGGAAGACTGTGACCAAGGCGCAAATGAGGGACACAGAGGAAAATAGAATCTGATTCCCGGGGGGCGGCGGGGACGCTATTGACATTGTGACTCGTAGGTATTTCCTGCCTTGTTATCTAGCGACTCGGAGTCTACAGATGCACATCTTGGGTTGTCAGCAGAGCGTTCAGATCAGCCATCGCTGTTTATTGCCCATAAATTACAGCCTTTGGGTGGTAGCTGAGATGCAAAGGAGAGGGGACGTGTCAGGAGGCCAAACCAGGCGCTCACCAGCGTGCTGGGGTGAGGACCCCCAGGGCCTTGATCCATGACAGCACTGAGGCATGTGCTTCACCAGCAGGCTGTGGGTGCTGGTGTCATTGGCTTGAGTGGGCTGTTAGCACTTTTGTAAAGCTAAGTAGACCCTAAGCCCTTTACTGGATGGAGCAGAGCTGGGGGAGCCCCTAGTGTGCTCGGCTCTCCTGCCCAGCTGAGGGGCACATCCTCGGAGGTGAATTGCCAACAGATAAGAGCGCCTGCCCTTGTGTCTGGTAGCAGGGCCTGGCAGGGGAGAGGAGGGATGAGGGTTTGAGAGCCTTGCCTGAGCCACCCCGAGCAGCCTGGGCAGAATGGCTCTGCTCCTCCAATTCCTTCAGCTTTGCTGTTACTCTGAGCAGGCTGCGGCAGGTGGTGTCCAGGGCAGCCACGTCAACGTGGAGTAACTGCCCAGCAGCTGGTCTCTGACTGTTGCCCTCGGGGCTTCTTGCTGGTGGGCAGATCATTGAACAAGCCTGAGCCGGACGTCATGCTGCGGCTGCATGGCACCGCCCAGGGCCTCGGGACTCCCACAACGAGCTCTCTGCTGAGGCAGGTTGTTCCTGATCCTGCCATCACACGACCCTGTGGCTGCTGGCAGAGGCAGGCTTCCCCCAGAACCCGGGCCTGGAAGTGCGGCTGAGCTAGTTTCCAAACTCCTTGCAAGTGCTGGAGCTGAAGTGAAGTCTTGTGGAGGCGGGCGGGAGGATGGAGTGCTCGCTTGCGCCTGGGGAAGATGGGTTTGGAAGCGCACTGCGGCGCATGGAGCAGCATGTTAAAGCGTTTGGTGATCCGAATGATTATTTATGAACAGACTTAGCAAACAGTGCGCTCCAACCTGAGAGTCCTTTAGGATGCACTTGCTTAACCAGATAACCTCAGTGGAGCTTACACAACCAGCTATTAGTCTCCCTCCATATGTTGGCACAGTAGCTGCTCCCTTCAGTTAATTTTTCTTATTGTCTGCAGAGGCTTCAAATAAAAATGCAGGCATAATTGTTGTGCATTCCAGTCCCTGATCTATTGTTTTCCGCACTGAACCCAAAGTTAACTGTCAGGCGAACAATCCTCATTTAAAGCATCAACATTCCTTGCTTGTCTTCACAATGACTCATTGGACTTCTCACTCTCTGCGTGCCTCTCTAGCCAGCGAAAATACCCTAGGCAGTTTTGCATTTGGTTGCAGTCTATTTCGAATCTGATTTACTTTCAGTGCTATAGCGGTTGCATCGCAGGTACTGAAGGGGAGTTGAGAAAAAAAAAGGACTTAAGTAGAAAAAACCTAAAATATTTCCATTGGGTTTGGATTTCAATTATTATTATTTGTTTTTTAAATAAATCCTAATTTTTCGGGGAGGTGGAGTAGCATTTAGTGCCCCTTCTGAAGACCAGACTTCTTGGAGAAGCTGTGAGATCTGAGACTGTCGAGACTGCAGCAAGTGGGTAGGGAAACGTATCCATGCCAGCGTAGTCCAGTGGAGACCCAGCCTGGCACTGTCTGTAGAAGAGTAGGGGAATTTTGATAGGTGTACTGACGCCCTATACATCCTGAATCTCGCTCGGGTTCTCTCTACAGCAAATCCCTCCTTGTATTCCTTGTGTTAATTCAGCAGAGGAGGAAGAGGAAAAGGTAGCAGAACAGCCAACTCCATGCCAACTCCCTCCAAGCTCTGCCCTTCCAAAATGAATGTGCTGCTGTTCCTATATATCGCAGGCTGTTGGCAGTCCCTCCCTTGCATTTCGGTGACTTATCACAAGAATTGCCAATATAACATTAAGGATTTAGAATGCAGGCGTGATGTTTGCAGGGATTGAGGAGGTTCAGGGGCTGAACAATTCTGCTTGTCGAGCAGGGGTTGGGTTTAAATTAAATTAAATTAGGGTTCAAAAGCCACAGCCTGTGCAAATAGGGCATTTTCTTCCCTCCCCCTGCACCTTGAGATAGAAGGGGGATCTGTTGTGTGGTTTCTTTATTAATAGCGCAAGATGACTCCCTCTCAAAATGGAAAATGAATGTTAGGAGAGTCGTTCCATCCAGAAGGGCTCTGTGAAGTTTCTCAGAACATTTTGTACCATCCTGCTCCTATTATAGAAAGATGTAATTCCCCAACTTGGGAGATAATAAGCAGGTATTGACTTCTGCTAAGGTCATTATCAAGATTTATTCAGTCAATATGGCTTCTCAGGTCAATAAATCTTGAGGTTGATAAAGGAGGAATATATACTTGTAGACTTTATTAAAAAGTTTTTTCCCCTCCTGTAACACTTTGCTATATATGTTACACTGGGCTCCATTTCTGAATTGTCTTTAGTTGTCCTTCAGTGATGCATATTTTCCTAGTGTTTTCAACCCCTCTTTCTGCCTGGGGGAATGAAGAGCAGAAAGGCGAATCCTGTGTTTCATTGGAAGGATCTGCTTGGGACGTTGTCCTCTTCTGATCCGTCTCCTACACTGGGGGCAGGCGCTAAGTTACAAAAGGGGAAAAAACCTAGGAGTGTTCCTGGTATCTCTGCAGGCGAGGATGGTATTCAGCGTACCTGTTTTGTAGACGTGGAGAGTCTGGCTTTGTGACCTGTTTGTGGACACCAGAGGGTGTGGGGACCCCAGAGCTTCTTTGCATCTCAGTCCCAAACTCTTGAGACTAGAGACAAAGCAAGGCATCTGCTGCGCAGCGACTGAGAGGTGTGACTTTGGGATCGTCGTTCTTTTTTAAATCAATGGTAAAACCCCCACTGTTTTCAGTTGGGGCCAGAGCAGCCTCTGGCCGGCAGGAAGAGGAACCAGCCACTTTGGGGATGTGGGTACAGGGCACAGCAAGCCCTTTGATACCAGGCCCCTGCTGCTTCACTGGGGTTGCGGGGAGATCTCATTGAGCCTGGAGATGCTTGGGGTGGGACATCTCCCAAGGGCAGGCAGCCAGTGGTGGCACTTGGTCCTGTGTGAAGGCTTGAAGGGTGGTGTTGGCAGCTTCCAGGCCTGGGGCTGGCTCCTCTCACCGGGGGCATTTGCCAGCCAGACCTGTGACAGCGCAGTGGACATGGGGGACATATCCAGGGACAGCGTCTGTGCAATGGACATGGGGGTCACCATTTTGCCCAGGAGATTGATTTGTTGCCTCATGGCCCGAGCACTCAGTGAAGGCTTGGGAGGCCGAGGGTCAGTTTACTGTCTGGGTTTGATGCTCCACTTGGTGGGTGACCTCAGGGGCAAACAGCTCCCCTTTCTATGCCTCAGTTTCCCTATTTGCAAACAGCAGATAATGCTGGCATCCTCTGAGCCCATGTGACGGGAAGTGCTGCGTGAGAGAGAGGTGCTCTCTGAGGTTAGTTTTGCGCGCGGCCATTGGCATGTGCAGATCTGGAACCAGCACGTCTATTTGCAGTAGTTGCTTGTGTCGATGAGCCATGCGGGTGTGTTTGCCTCGAGCTTGAAGCTATTTCATTGTAAAAATCTGGCCCATTACTGCCAGCCAGATGTCAACCACAGGGGGTACCCGTGACATCTACCCAAGGGCTTAGCTGGAACAGAGAGTTGCAGTGTTTGCTACTGACTGCAGAGCTTATTAATTAATGGGGACTTTTAGCAATGCTGGGCTGGAAAAGGAACCTGTGTTCGGGGGGCAGCCTGCAAGGATGGCCTGCTGGTCCTGTGGGCATCCCTGTGTATAGAGAGGCTGGACTAAAATCTGACTAATCTTTCTTCTTCTCCCGGGGTCTGAGCTACAGGGCTCTGTCCCCTCAGCTGGGCAGCTGCTAGTGCTGTTGCATGGGCCTGAAGCCCCATTAAACAGTTCTGGAGCTTGCTCCTGCCTTTTTCCTACTCGTCGAGGCTCTGTGGCAGTTTCTGGCAGGCAGGGATGCAGCAGCATAAAGATGCCAGTGGCATGCATCGCATTGGATCCTGGCTCGAGCCGCTGTCCTGTTTCCCTTGGGTGGCTCTGAGAATCAGCAGAGCTGGAACTCGGAGCCTGCTGATCCAGAACCCTCTCCCTCGTGAATCTCTGGACAGGAGCTGTGGCCGCCGGGTGTGTGCTTTCAAATCCCAGGTGTGTGCTTTCGACTGCAGGACCCTGGCACGTATGTGGGTACCCCCGTCTGCTGGGGGTTCTCTTCCACATTGGCATCACCTCTACTGCCCTGGCAGAGTAGGCAACAGTGACTCCCAGCGGAGGGTCCGGACATGCTGTGCCTGTTTGCTGAGGGTGAGAGGTCGAGGCCGAGAGAAATTTCTGCTCATCCAGGTTGTTTCCATACAGGCTGCATTCAAGGTTAATATAAAGAGAAAGGAATTTGGTTGAAAGGCTTGTGCATAATCTGTGGGTTGCCTTAGCTTTGCCTGAGCATTGCTTTTATTTGTTTTGGCAGTGGCTACAAAGAGCCCTTTTGCAGAATCTCATCTCCTGGCGCTGTTCTCTTGTGTGCATTACACAATAAGAAGAGGTCATTCCAGATTGCACACAGGCACGCGCATGCACACAGGCACGCACGCACACACGTATCTCCTTTTTCTCCAAATGGTTTGGGTGCCTTTTAATCTGGCCTCGCCGTGTAATTATTTTTTGACGAGTTTGGTGTAACATTTAATGATTTCCCAAAAGCCGAAACAGGACCCCAGAGTATTGATCTTGCTGCAGTTTAAGTGACTCACTGCTAACGTGGGGCTGTTTGAATATTAATGGGCCCGTGCATGCGTGCCTGCTAGCTGGGTCTGCTGCAACACAGATTTCTAAAGAGGTAAATAACCAATTTGAACCCCATGTAAATAGGCCTCTAGTGGGAGCAGGGCCATGTGTCGGCTTCTGCCTTTGGTAATGCTCTTTCGGCTTTGCACTGAAGTCAGGACCTTGGGCTTCCTTTGTTTTCTTCCATCAGGATAACACAATAAAGGTATTACCTGCTGCTGGCACGGAGTCTGGTAATGTGCAGTGTAAGCAGAGCCACTCATCTTCCCGAGATCTGGGGAGAGCCGCGGCCCTGGCTCGTGTGTTTTGCCCAGCCTGGCTGCACAGCGCGTTTCTTCTTTATTAATCATGCTGCATGCTGACATAGATAGCTGCGTTCAGCTGAGGCTGTCTGAGCACTTTACAAACACTGCGTAGTCCTCGGGAGGTAGGTAATTATTACCGTCCTCATTTTACAGCTGGGGTAGCAAAGGCGGAAGGAGCGGAAAGCATCTTGCCATTGCCACACGGTCTGCTGGGGGCTGAGCAGGGTCTAGGACCCAGGAGTGCTGGCTCCTGGGCCCCCCTCTTGAAGCGTTATGGCCAAACAAAGAGATGCTGAGTGCCGGATGCTCTGTCTGAAGACCTCCGGAGAGGCATGCGCTCGATGTCTCCTGGAGTGTGGCCCTAAGTTTGTTGCAGAAGGTTCTGCTTCTATATTTGCCGTGTTTGATTTGGTATAACTGGCGAGTTATTTGTTTAAAATCAGTCTAGCACGTCAGCAGAGTGATTTATAATGAGCTGTGCTTTGGTTCACTGCGAGTTTATTAGGGTTGTGTTGTATTTTATGACTGTTGGTGGGAATGGGCTGTGCGGGAGAGAGATGTCGTTCTTTCTGGTTCTCATTTAGATCGCTGGAAGGGACCCCGATGGACTGTAAATAATGTTCAGTGTTTTGCTGCTGTCTTGTCTTTGACTCCAGAATTCAGTTCCCCTTGCTGGGCACAGCTGAAGAAACCAGGCAGCCAAAGTCAAAGGCAGCAGGGCTCCTAACTCACCCAGGCCCTTGTGAAAACGTTAGTATTAAAACCCACCTGCCATGTTTTGTGATTCCTTTCCTTCTGAAAGGACGAGGACACGCGGATTGAAACTAGTCATGATGAATCTAGGCTGGATTGGTGGTTTTTGACCAGAGCTGTGAGGTTGTGGAGCAGCAGCGCAGTCAGATTGAGGCGGTGTGACATGCTGTGATGGCAGGGCCTGGACTGGCTGCCCCGGGGGGTCTCTTGCCCTGTGTTGCTTTACGGATGCAGTGCGGGGTCAGTGCATGCTGGGGAGGCAGCTGCACAGGAGTAGGAGTAGCACAAGGGGTCCTGACTCGGGAACGTAGGACTGGGTTGCAGCTTGCCCAGCACAGGATCTTAACTCTATCAGTGGCCAGTGGGGGATGCCTCAGAGGAAGGTGTGGGACCCTTCTGGGGTTATTTGTGGGGCAGCCTGCCCCTAGATCTGGTCTCATCCTGATCTCTGCAAGTTAGAGACTGGCTTGAGGTGCAAAGGAAGGTTTACTATCCATTCTGTTAGCTGTAAGTCCGGAGCGGGGGGTTGGACGACCCAGGAAGGAGCTGTGGTGTCAGAAGGATCGACTTGCTGACTGCGGAGGAAGGAGCCACACTTGCTCCTGGGCAGGCTGGTGGGAAAAGAAACGGAGAAAGCAGCTGCGGGAACTGGGGTTTTGTTGCTTTAATAGAAGATAGAAGAGGCTGGCAAATTCCCCCTGCTGCTCTGGTCCTAAGTCCCCAGAGCGGCTGGAGGAAACACCAACCAGAGCAGATTACTTGGCTGACTAATTGTGTTGTTTAGGAAGTCTGCCGCTCCATGAGTGATGGAGCGTGGGAAGTCTTGTTGCTTTTGCAAAGCTGGGGCAGTTGGCAGGGAAGGGTATGGCACCTGCTGTGGGGTTATGATCACGGGGGAAACCACGGTTGCTGTGGGTGTGCCGACAGCTGCTATGGGCAGGACCGCATGAAGCCGAGATCGCTCACGTCGTTTGCTTTTGGAAAGGACTGTGCTCACAGCTTGGTGACACCAGCGCTGTGTCAAAGGCGTGAGCAGGGGCGGATGTGCTTCAGAACGTGCCAGTGAGCTCGGCCAGGAGCCGTAATGGCATGGTCGGACGCGTCGCGTAGTGGTCTTGCTTCTAACGGGCTGAGGATCTGGGAGAGCTGGGGCATAGACTTCAACTGCTGCCTTTTCTAACTCCTGTCCTGGCAGGGGGCTGGCCTGTACCTAGGTCTCTAATGGGAGGTACAGCAGAGGCAACATCCTTGGATTCGTGCGCTCAGAGTGGAGTTGGCCGTCCACATTTCCTCTTGTCCTTCTGTGTGGAAGACGAGTGCTGTGCTGAACCATGCATTTTTACTTGCTGTGTCCTCAGCACCCTGCTCTTTCAGCCCTGAGCCCACGAGGGGCTGGAGACAGGCAAGTACCTTCCTCTCCTCAAGCGGAGGTGGCTAGAAGCACTCCCTTTTCCCTTGGGACTGGGGCCACGCTACGCTCTGATGCAGCAGCACAGACAGAACGTAGTCTGCACCTATGCAAGCTGCTATGGAGCTGGCCATCGCATTGTTTCTTCTAGCCCAAGTCGAGACTGGAAATATCTAGCAGGCTGAGGGTTGGCCTGCTGGGGATCTGCAAGATGAGCACCAAACCCACCAAGGATGCAGGAGAGCGCCCAAGTGAGCCAGCCTTATCTACCAGGGAGGGGAAGACCCCATCTTTCCTACCAGTTTCCACCCTTATCTGCTGTAAGGAGGCTTCTAGCTCTTCTGGTGGAAGGAAAAGTCCTTGCCATATAGCACTAGGGCTAGTGTGTTCATCGCTGGGTGCATCTACATGAGACTCGTCCTGCTCAGTGTTGTTAAGCTACCGCACAGTAAGTGTCACTAACCTGCACACCGGTGCTACTGTGCAGTAGTGTGAGTTACTGCACATTGAATGAGTACTTGGTTACCAAGTGCTAAACTCAATTCACAGTAACTAGGGTGCATAATGAACATGTAGACATGCCCACTGTGGGCCAAATTCAAGCCAGGTGACAAGCCCCTTGAAGCCTTTCAGCTTCCCCAGCTGTCGGACAGGGATAGTGACGGTACTGGCTTGGTTGCTGGGTCCCTGCAGTTTGGAGTGCGTTTGGCGCTGGCGTTATCAGCCCGGCATTGTCCTGTAACGCATTTACTGAGACAGCACAAGGGATCGGAGAGAAACCCACAGGCAGGCAGAGCCCCGCGTGCACGCGGCTTTAATTTCCCCTGCACCTCACCCTTGGTTGTCCTGGCAGTGCGACCAGATGCTCCTTACAGCAGCCTGGTATTGGGCCACCCTGCCCATCCTCCAACTTTGCAGGATGTCACTTCTGCAGGAACCTGCCTTTCTGCCCGCAGCCTGGCTTCCCAAGAGCTGGAGGCGGGCAGGGGTGCGCAAGGCGGCTGAGACCCACCAGGTGTCCTGTCTTGCCCATCAGGTGGCTCTTCCTCCCCCGCCCCCGTACGGAGTAAGAGGGAAGGGGGCTTTTTTCTTGCTATGAAGTTTAGCACTGAAAAATGGCTTCTGTCCCCCCCGAGTGCGGAGATTGTGCTCAGCCTTTGAGCATTGCTCAGGCACATATCTGATTAGCAAGCTATACTCTGGAAATCCAGCAGAAGGCTGCGTTTCTTTTTTTAATTTTCCACCAGGAAAACGCTGCACGCAGGAATTAGGTACTGGAGCCAGGGCTGCAGTCTCCTGCTACTGTACTTTCTTTCAAATAAAAGCAGCTAATTAACATTATTCTTTAATTATTGCCTTTATCAACAAGGGGTCTGATTTGTACCAGCAGGATAGTCGCTTTCCCTTAAACTACCCAAGCGAATGCTTCACTTCCTGTTGCTTTTGAAATGAATTTGATGTCATCTGCCCATTGTCACTTAATGGGGACACTTGGGTAATGATTGTGCGTACTAGCACTGTTAGCAGCACTGCAAGCATGTAATTTAGCCCCTTAGGCAACAGTACTTTTGAAATCTCTGGATAGTTTTGAACTCTCTGTTCTTAATTAAATATGCAATTTTTCACGGTAACCAGGTTAATTCTTTTGTGTTGTGTTGTAATACTGTTAGGAATTTTCATAGTTCTTATTAAACATTATTCAGGCATTGTGAATTCCATAATTAAAAAAAATGAAAAGAACAAAGCTGGATTCACTTCTCCTTTTTTTTTTTTTTCCCCTGGTTAATTTATCAAATGAATTTTGCAAATTTTTCTTTTTGTCCCCAGACAGTGTGCCAAGTGTTTTAAAGGGGAAGGATTTAATTGCTCTGTAGGGATTGGTTGGTTATGAAGGATTTGGTTGTTTGATTAGTAAACCCTATTGGGAATGGTTTAATGCTCCGTGATCTTAAAAATTGTCTGATTGTTAGGCTCTCCAAGGATGTTTTCTCTTTTCGTTATGTACGGCAGCAGCTTCACACAAGTGTGATTATTAGGTAGCGAGGAGAGGATGGAAGGGAAGATCTTACTTCACTTTAAATTGGTGATCATGGGTGATTTTCCTTTCCCCTGGCAGCGTGAAGGGAGCAATCGCTGCCCACGGAGCAGTTATGATGAGGAGACAAATCAGTAGTTGTTTACATACATCATTGCAGATAATGCACATTGTTGGAGCGCGGGTTGTTAAGCCAAATGAGTTATACATTATGCTGCAGAAATGCTGTTCCCATTTGGAGGCCAGATCCTGCTTTCAGGGACATGTGTGCAAGCCCCAAGCCACTCCATTAGATACCATGAGACAGGCACTTCTCTGGTGTTACTCCAGATTTTCCCCTCTGGTGCAACTAGGAGCAGAATCCAGTCCCAGCAATGGTACGGGCACAAGCACGCGTCTGCGGATTGGCAGAGGTGGCTGGCACATGCATGGACGGGATTCTTGACGTCTGTAAATGTGTGTTTTCTTTCCTGGTGTTCAGTCTTCCACTCTTTGAGCTGAATTTCTCTGTCCAGGCCCCTCTACCGGTATCTCCACCTTGTCACATAATGAAATTATACAGTATATCTTATTTGTCAAGAGCAGAATTGCAGTGTACATTATTGCAGCCTCCAGATCGGGATGATGTTTTCATTAGATGGTGGCAGAAAAAACAGAGCATTAACATTTACTGAGAACAGTATTAAACTGTCCAGCGGGTAGAGGAACACCTTGGCAGCCCCCCTCAGTGTGCCTGGTATGTCCGTGTAATGTGGTTAAGCAAGGGCCGCTAACACGGTAGGATGTGGTTGTTCAGCTCCTGCCCGGAGTCCTCTTCCAGCGCAGGTGGCCGATGTCTTGTGGCTGCAAAGAGACCCAGCTTGCAACAGAAGGCTGTGGCAGGAGCCACCTTGGTGAAGGTGCTGTAGTGGTTCCAGCTCTCACAGTCTTACTACTGTCTTGGTGTAGATGGTTTTCCCCTAAAGCCTCAGCTTCTGGAGTCATGTCATTACACGAGAATCACAGTTTTCATTTTGAAATAATTTAAGTTTTATATACCGCTTGAAAGCCCACATTTAAAAGGCTAAGGAACCAGAAGGTTGACACACAAACCCCACATTTACTGGGGCATATTTTTTTTTTTTTTTTAATTAAATAGCTTGTGATTTTTTTTTTTCAGGAGGTCTCATGATTTTTGAAGTCTTGGCATTGGCAGTGCTGATACCGGACCACTCAGCACATCTCCGCGATCTCCGAGTCCTAACGTTGTTTGAGATCAGCACACCTTCTGGGCATATCCAGGAAGGCTTGATCCTGTTCTGATGCGCAGTTGAAGTCAAGGGACCAAAGTCTGAGCACAGCTAGTCTGGATAAGGCTGTCCTCCAAAATTCAATGAAGCTGATTGTAGTCTCTCCATTGACTTCATATCAGGCCATTGACTTCAGTTTACATCAGCAGGACTGAGGGGGGAAATTGGCTTCCCCGGGAGATCTGACGGGACAGAGGGATGGGACTTGGCTTGTGGGGTGGTTATGAAGCATCGGTGTGAGCCGTCCCTCTTGTGAAGTCGCTCTTGGTTGGTTTTAAAATGCCATTGTGCTGGAGGAGAAAAGTCAATATTTAGTATTTCTCCTGTTCTATTAATAATGATTTCCTGCACCTTTTCCAAATACCTGAATTTTGGTATAAAGCAGATTCTGTAACAGAGCTCTTCAATTGTGCGCGGGGTCAACATGCCCGGATCCGAGAGTTTATGGAAGGAAAATAACATTTTTATGTCAGTGCTGCCTGGCTTTGATTGCATCACCTCTGCTTTAAGTGGGGAAGGGCAGGCGGGCGGGAGCCAGGCTGAACCTTTGAGAGCTGCGCCAACCTGTGATAAAAGTTGATTTTTTTTCCCCCTGCAAACTGCTTAATCATCAGGATTGGCAACTTCCGATGCAGAAATCTTTGAAAATATCAAATTTTATCTTTGGACATAAAAGAGTTATATGGCTGTGTGAGGCGCAGCGTCTCTGCAGCCCCTGGGCTGAGAGAGAAGACACCCTCCCCCCTGCATGCTTGCTGGGCCCTGACATGGCCCTATTTGGGGACAGAGGCAAAATGGGATGGAGCCGGTCCTGCGCGGTGCCCAGGGCCTCTCAGGAAGTGCTGAGCACTCTCCTTGAAGTTGGCCCCTTGCTGGAGTGGGTCCTTAATGAGTCCCTCTGATAGCGCGGCACATGAAAAGCATGTGCAGCTGGATATTTAATTGCATTGCGAGGGCTTTAGAAGTTCCTGTAGCAAGGTGATATTAGCACTTACCCCCCCCCGGCGCGCAGCGTCGCACAGACGGGCGAGGGGCTCACCTTTCCGGGGCTTTATAATTGGAATTGTAACGTGAGCTCAGCAAATCCCACCGTATAATTAGCTGGAAGGACTCACGGCCCCATTGTTGATTTTCAGCAAAGCAGCATGGCGAGGGGCGCGCGTGCAGAGCAGGTGTGGGAGCTGTTTCTTGCCCCTCTCCAGCATGAGGGGGGACTGATCCTGCCTTCCCAGGCATCTGTCGAGGGCAGTTCGGAGGGAGCGTGGGACTAGGTGTAGGGATGGCGTGAAGGAAAGAGTACCCAGGTGGATGGAGAAAGGGGGCTGGCCGTGGCCGGTGTGGTTCTCCCCACGTTCCTGTTCTGCCTGCTCTCCCCCAGGGTTTATAACGTGTCTGTAAAACCCCATCTCTTGCCCCTGGCTGAAGCCTGGAGGGCACCTGTCCGCAGCCCGAGGGGAACCTGCTCGTGTGCGGGTTGGTTGGTGTTTGGGCGCATCGTTAAGTCCATTTTAAAGTCTCCACAGGCAAGACTTCCCAGGGCTCTAGATATTGTGTGGGGAGCGATTGCTGCCTCTAGCAAGGGGTCACATCAAAGAAGGAGAATAAAAGCAGGCTGGGATTCATTAGCTGGGCTGGGCTGGGTGGGTGGGTGGAGGGTGGATTTGGCTAACATGCTGTTTCTGGGCAGTTAGTATGTACTGCGCCCAGGGCCCCAAACTGCTCTAGTCTAAATGAGCTTGGTTCCTGCTGCTGCTTCCAGCTCCAAGAGACCCATAGCGGCCTGGTCCCCCCAGCCCCGCACCCCAGGGGCTGTTCCTGCTGCCAGTGAGGCTGGAGCCAGGGAAGAGCTAGTGTCCACTGCAGATCTGGGATCTCTCAATAGACACCAGCACAAAAAGAAGCAGCATCCTGCGTAGGTGTGGGCACGGTCTCTGCTGGCAGCCTGGCTCTGGGGCAGGGAGCATGGCCCATGGGGATGGAGGAGCAGGCCCAGTGCGGAAAGGAGGGTCAGGCCTTGCACAGGCAACTCAGGGACCCTCCCAGGGTGGCACTGGACAGGCCCGCAGGGCCTCTGGCTCTGCAGGGTTGGGTCTCTGCGTCTGTGGCCCTCACAGACCGAAGCTCCAAGAAGCAGCCTTCCTGGCTCCGTCTTCCTCCTGCCAGCTTTGCTGGGGGGTGCACAGCATGGCCCTCCACTGTCTGCCTTCTCCACCTGGGAGCTTCTCTTGCATTAAAAGTGGTGTCTGTGCAGGCTGCTGGCACATGGGTATTGCCAATCCCCTCCGTCCTGACCAGGCCCAGCTTGGAGTAGTCCCAGCTCTTGGCTGCAGCAGCTCCTCTCCTGTTCTCAGGGTGCCTGGTTCAGTCCTGGGGTGCTGGCCATACCCCACATCACAAAGCCCCCCACCTGCCCAGCCCCAGTCTGCTCCCTCTGAGGCTGCTGGGTGGCTGCAGGCTTTCCTGAGGGTTGCATGCAGACATGCTGAAGTCAGAGAAGTCACACCAGTGAAGACTTTGGCACAGGATTGCCTGGGCTGGGACTGAACTGTTGTGAAACAGGTCTCTGATACTGTAAGATCATGTACACCCCACCCATCCTTGTCTGGGCTGTACCAGTCTTCTGCTCCAAAGAACCCCCCTGATCTGCTTCTCTCCACGGTGGGACAGGGAGGGAGGCCTCGCTGCCCTGCTCCGAGCTCGCCCCGATGTGGGGTGTCCAGTGCAGAGCTGTGTTGTGCCTGGAATTGGATCGCTCAAACTTATCTTTCACTGGAGGTGAGATCTGCAATGGACCGCAACAAGCTGCGCAGGGCAGTGGAGCCAGACACGTGTTGGGTTTGAGGAAACCTTATGCTGGAGATGCAGCACGGTTGGTTTTTTGGTGGAAGCCACGGCAGGAGCAATGAGGCTGTAGTTGGAGCATGAACCCAGGTGCAGCCTGTTTGGAAACAGCCTGTTGTTTCTGGCCTTTTGAGCTTGGTTCCCTTGCGGCACATGGCAAAAAACTACTGTAGTTGGAAGGGTAAGGTGACTTGTTCCTTCTCTCGTCAGGGGGCAGCTTCCTGGGGACTGGAGTGTGCTTTCCCACCAGGTCACTAATAGCTCTCGAGCTCCAGCCTGACTCCTGCTTCCTCAGTGACTCTGGATCTTCCCCAGGAGGAGCACATGGCCCCCAGTGCAGAGAAGCTGTGGACACCTAGAGACTGTTTTTATCCCGGATAATGAAAGGGCAGTGTAAGCCATTAGCTTAGACCTTGTTTTGCTGAGGAAGCTCCCCAGGGCCACAGGGGGAGTCCCACCCACAAATTTTGGGTAGGAGGCCACCACTGGCCTACGTGTTATTTGGGAGCAAAGCTCTTGTCACCAGCAGCTCTGCTCCAGGGTGACGCTGGCATGACTAAGACGTGAGCCCTTGCTTTGCAGAGTGAGGACTTGGCATGAGCAGATACTCATGGGAGAGCGTATGCCAGTGAGGTCAGCCATGCACCGAGGAGCACGGGCCCTGCCATCTGGAGTCAGCTCTGTTGCATGCAGCTACGGGCTTCAGTGAAGTTGCTTTTAATTATCAGCTTACAAGTAACTCTAGTGCTGTCCTCCAGTACCCACCTGCTGCACTGGAGATCCAGCAGCAGTGGAGCCACGTGTTGCCAGAGGGAAGGGGCAGGGAGTCAGGTGTAGTAAAGCACTCCTCAGGCCTGATTCAGGTTCACAGACAGTAGAGTCGGAAGGGACTGCAAAGGATCATCGTGTCTGCCCCCCTGCCCTGGTAGGAAAGAGGCCCGAGGTCAGACGACCTCAGCCAGGTGACTGTCAAGCCTCCTCTTGAAGACCTCCAAGCTACGTTGCCTCATAACTTGGTATCATCTATGAACTTGGGGAGGGTGCTCTCCACACCCTCGTCCAAATAACTAATGAAGATATTAAATAACACCGGTCCAAGGACCGAACCCTGCGGGTCCCCACTGCCCATCTCCCTCCAGGCTAAGACTGACTGGAAGTTTGGGTTTTAAGTTAGACTGGACACGGGCCATTGATAAGGGCACGTGGGAGCTGTTGAATGCGTGGCGGTCCTGGGGGCTCCCGTGACGGCTGAGGGTGCCCAACACCCCTGCTGCTTGTGCACCAGAGGTGCAACTCCTTGCCCCTTCAGTCCGAGAGGAAACACGTGCCTTTCATCTCCCAGGAACCGTCTGAAGCACATGCAGCAGGGCCCGCCCCTCAGAGATGATGCTTGCTGCAAAATCACAGCCCAGACAGGATCAATACTCGCAGGTCTGCAGGGGCCCCAGGGGATTGTTTGGGTTTTAAGGGGAGGTTGGAGAGGCATTAAACTTATAAATATATTATTATTTAAGAGAAGATTCATTGTAGTCTTTGAGCTCAGTTTATATGGCGCCAACGTTTTGTTCTATGATATTTTATGGTTATCACTCGGAATGAATTAAACAGGAGCGGGATGATCCTGGTGGGGCTTCTCCAGCCAGTGGGTTTTTGTTAAACAGAAGTTTATCGCAGGGACAGGAGGAGGTTGTGCAGAAGCAATAGGGGCTTCTTAAAAAGAAAGAACTAAAAAGACACGGGTGTGATTTATGATCTTATCTGTAGATTTTTGGTTTGGGATTTGGGGTTGTTTCTTGCTCAGCTGCTTCCATGTAGGGGAATGCACAGCCTGTTATGAGGCTTTGCAGGAAACCCAGATGCCAGGGCTCTGTTAGCTGGTGAGAGTCAAAACTCAGAACCAGCTCCAAAGGGTGCCAAAGGCTCCTTATCGGAAAAAGCGTGGCAAGGGCCAGGGGCTGGAAGCTGAGGCCAAATGCTCAGATTAGAAGCAGGGGCCCATGCATAATGGGGAGGGTAACACTCTCCGCTTCCGGAGGGCTTCGGGCTGGAAGCTGCAGCTGCGTTCGAAGTCAGACACAAGCTGTTGAATTAACTGGGGGAAGCCGCATGATCTCAGAGGTTCCATCCACTATTCTAACGGCCCCTTTGGATCTTAGACGCTCTGGATAACCAGAAAGCGAAGCAGCTCTTTTATGCTTTGCTCACAACTAGCTAAGGAGGGTTGCTGTAGAAAAACAAACAGCCCCATGTTTTAAAAGGTCCTGAAGTGGGGAGAACACAAGGGTTTTTCCTTTTCCTTTTAAATATGATTTTTATCTTAGTCCTCTTAGGAAAAAAGGCTAAGATGCATATCAGCCGGCAGAAGAGGCTCCTGCGATCGGGCTCC
>JAGPOW010001167.1:24046468-24059352 GCA_030014935.1 Caiman crocodilus | reverse complement strand
TGCTGGCACTGGGAATGAGGGTGTCTTCACACCCAGTTCATTTCCCACAGAAGTGAGGGCTGAACTCCAGCAAGTTCAGCCCTCAGCTGTTTGCTTTGCCTTTGTTTTAACAAGGTACGAGAGGCGAATGGAGTCTACATCAAGGTCACGGGACTCGGATGGTCTTGAAGCCAGCCTCAGCGTGGCGTCAAATGTAAGCAGGTAACATCCGTCTTCTAAAAAATGTTCTCTGTGCTGGGCCGGGCCCACATAAAGCTTTCCCTTGGTGAGTCTCTGATCAGTAAGTCCATGTCTGATTATTTTTGTTGTTGAGAGAAATCCCCGTTCTATTTTGCCTGCTTGTGTTGATAATAAACCCAGCGCACCTCTTAACTGGATTCAGTGGCCTCTAACGCTGCATTTGGTGCTCCTCCTGTGCAACCCCGTATCCAGAAAGTCATTTTAAAACAAGGAGTAGAGGTTTGAAAGCCGAAGTCGAGCAGATGCTGGTAATGTATTCACAGTCATGACACAGAATGGCAGCATGTCATGAACTGTATTCTCTGGGGACCAATGGGTCTGTGATATTGGCTTTAACCCACAAAGACTTCAGTCAGTGCGTAAATTCATCAGACTTACAATATTGCTCTTGGACTACTGAATAATTTACAGTTCCAGGGCCCAGCCAGGTTCAGGTCATTGGGGTTCATGGGTTAATAACAGGTTTGGTTTTTGTTGTCAGCAGCTGCCTTGATAACATATGAAAGAATCCTATTCTGTTGATTAGATTTTGAAATGGATCAATTTTTAATCAGCAGAACATCTGACTCACTCAATAAGAGTAGCATTGTGGAGACAGGATGGAGGCTCTCTTTATTTACAGGATTGTTTGTTTTTAGTAATACGCAAATACTCGCCTGGCGAGGAGCCTCGGCCACCCCTTCCCCAAAATGAATTGACTGGATTATCTACAGACTCAAATCATGTATGTGATCCATCTCCTGATTAGTTAGTAAATCCATAGTTCTGTTTAAGAGATAAGAGCCAGCACTAAAGGTTTGATTTAGTTATCCATTGTTATTGATGGGAAAACACTTACCAGCGAGGAACTTTTTTTTTGCTTGTTGAAATAGTGGAAAATGCCAAGTGAAGTGGCGTTTTTGGGGGGGCTTTGGGGAGGTGATAACAGGGCTCTGCTGGGGGTGGGGCTGTTTCATTTAATGAAATCATGAGACCCTCTGGTCTTGCCACAGCTGTGTTTGAATGGCAAATGATGCTCAATAGGAGGCTGGGGGAGGAGGGAGGTGGCAGCAGTGTGCGACAGTCGGCTTTGCTGCATAGTTTGCTGCATAGTTTGCATAGCACCACTGGAGGAAAAAACCCTGCTCACGCTGTGCTGGGAACCTGCTAGAGGCCTCTGGGCTCCAGCTGGGGAGCTGTTAGCTCTGACCCGAGGGCAGATGGAGCATTAGGTGGAGTCTGCTGCTCTGTCACCCACCAGCCTCCCGCTATGCAGGTTTGATCCTGTGGCTCCCGTGTTAGGGACCATCATCTCCCTCTGGCCTGTACTATGGTGCTGTGCTAGCCCTGGTGCACAGCCTGCAACACCTTTTCTCCCACTTGTGCAATTGAATGGACCACGTGGTGGTACCCTGAATGCAGCGCTCTGCCATATGGTAAAATCACTGCTGAGTCTAATCACAAATGCAGTCATGTCGCCAAGTCCCACCAGAGCCCTGGGGCTGCTTGTCTGATCACAGGGAGCAGGCAGGACTGTCCTACAGACACCTCGGCCTCCAGAGCCGTCTGCCTGACACCACTGCCGCTGCTCACAAAGGACGCTGGCTGCTGACTTGGTGAGACTGCTCCCCTGCCCTATCGAAGGGCAGCATGTGAGATGTTGGGACAACTCCCCTTGCTCACCTTGGCTGATTTTTCACGTGCCTGGGCCATGTGTGCCGCTCTCTTGATTGCCTTTGGCATGGGGCTGTGGAGACCCACCTGTGTGTGGCCACTGCAGGGCTGCAGCATGTTGCTGCCAAGCTGCCCTCACTGTGCTTACCCCCATTTGCCCTCTGCCTTGCCTGTGTTTCACTTCACAGGGGACAGCTGCTCTGGGGCCTCGGAGTCCCAGGGGGAGGGAAATCCTGGTGAATTCCTTGGTGAGCTTCTCAGCTTGTCCAAGAAAAGGGCTGGGAGGGGATTCCACATACTGTTCAGTCCCTGCGGGGAGAGGGGAAGGGACTGGGGAGTGAAAAAGACCAGCCAGGTGCTCAGTGGCGGTGGTTATAGGCTCAGCAGGAACATGAGAATGCACCAGGACTCTGCAGTCCCCCAGCCTGCGTCCTACTTCCAGGGATGGCTTTCTTCCCCCGGTGGCTTTGTCACTGCTGGGCCTTCCCCTGTTGGGACCAGATCCCTGGCTGGTGAACATAGCCCCCTTGATGTGGTCTGTCCACTGGTGCCATTGGAGCTCTGACTATTTCCAGCAAAAGACCTAGCCTGGGATCTTTTCCCTTCAACTTTGCTGGGCAAAGAGCAAAGAACAGCAGCGCTGCCCAGCTGAGCCATTCTGCCTGGAGCAGTTAGTCTTCACTGTGTTTAACTGTCCTTTCTGCCCTTATCCTGAAGGATGTGTTGATGCCCCAAGACTGTGTGTGCTTCCTCACGAGACTGGTCTTGTGGACGTTAATGATACTACCCGTGCCAAGCGCGTTCTTACCAGAGCGAGAGTGAGT
Source organism: Caiman crocodilus (assembly GCA_030014935.1). NCBI lineage: Eukaryota > Metazoa > Chordata > Crocodylia > Alligatoridae > Caiman > Caiman crocodilus. The sequence goes on along the minus strand of JAGPOW010001167.1, from coordinate 24,056,635 downwards.
GGCCCAGCTGAGTTGGTGAAGACCAGTTTCTCCTGGTACATGCATCCCATTCCCACCATATTTTCACTTTTGGTTTCCTCTGTTAAGTTTAAAGCAGCCTCTTTTCAAGCACCACCCTACAGCAGACTTGGAAATGTGCAGTGTTATTGAGCAGAAGAGGTGCTGCTCTGCTTTGGTGGAAGTCCAAAGTAGCTCTACTTATGCCAAGCTCCAGTACGTAGATGAGCAACCAGAAGTGCAAAGATTTGTAGATGTGTGGTTACCACAAAGAGTCAGAGCTACTGGAAGAACTTAGGGCAGGGCAGGATAAACCCTTGGCATTGACCGGCTCCTTAGTTCATGGGTGGTCCTTTCTGAGGAAGAGCCTTGGCCGTACTGCGTTGGTACTGCCCTGACAGTATTTGACATCTCTTAGTCTCTCCAATAGGTAACTGCTGGTCCATAGACTGTTTGTGAGCAGCTCACTGAGAGGCGCTGGATTAAAACTGGTTGATTTTGATCGATTGCATGGATTTAGTGGTCTTGTTTGCGTGTCCTGGTGCATGAGCACAACATGGAGACTCCCTGTGCACCTGTCCATGGTTAAAAACTCCCCTGGTATGAACACCCACTCAACCAGGTGTTTCTGGTCACTCGCACGTTTGCTACAGTATGGATGAAAAATGAGGGGCGCAGATGCATTGGGACTGGATCCCCAGCTGGTACACATCAAAAGACCTGGCCTCAATATTTTATCCAATTCAAAACTAATGGTAATTCTACAGCGATCGCTCTGTCATCTGTCTGTAACACCAAGCTACCCCCTGAAGGTCCAGATTTACCACTGACTTCACTGGCTGCAGAATCCTGCTTCAGCATAATATAGAACCACCATTTTGCTAGTTCCTGTGCATTCACAAAGGCAGAGTTTCAACGGGAAGAACTTGGCTAGGTTCATTATTATTTGTTACTAGGAGAAAACAGGGTTTTTTTCATTATAAATTAAAAAAATATTGGGTAGGCGGGTGGGAGGGCGAAAACCCTATTTTTAAGTAGCAGGAGCACACAAAGGCATTCAACAGCAGCATGGTAGCCTTGCATCCTAACAACCATGTGCATTATTTTTGTAAAGACATGTATAAAATAAATTTCCTCCTAAGTGGAGCCTTGTATGTCAAATTTTGGCCTGGAGGTAGTTTTAACAGCTGAGTTAATGGAACTCTGTGAAAATTAAGCTTTTTTTTCCCCCCTTAATAACAGAAAAGGTAAGAGTCTCATAAATATAACGTTGCAAATGGTGCTGCTGTGCTAAAGGCTGCTTGGTGGTGGCTCGTTGAGTGCTGATAGACCAGTTGAGAAGGCTGTTTGCTGGCAGATATTGATATTGATAAGGAGTCAGTCTTAATGAGAATTTGCATAGTTCTGCCCTTGGGGGACTGCGATTTTACTTTTAAAATATGTGCCTTCTGGCGGGCCCCCTAAACTAAATAAATATGTTTTTTCCCTCTTACCATGGATCAGTTAAGATCACAGCTATGCTGGGGCTTGCTCTTGGCCATATCTTCTGAGGTGCAGTTTTTTACCGTTTGCATCTGTTTTAAAGATGCTTGAAAGCATTTGCATCCTCCCCAGCTCCAGCTTGGGGAATATGTAGAGCCGTGTCCCAGAGCTGGCTCCAGATGTGCGGAACATGCGGGGCGGTAGGAGCTGAAGGATCATAAACCTGCCAAACAGGATTCCAGCGCGGAGCATTTCCTAGCCAGTGCTCTCCAGTGACACCAGCGAAGGGATGGGGCTCTTGGCTGCTAGGCTGTAGAGCTCTTCTGGAGTAGAGGGCCTAATTTAATTAGAGAAGTAATGGTTTTTAATGCTTACTATTTATATTTTGGTAACCTGATTACATGGCATTTTAAACACCTGTGAAAGTGTTTTAAGCCTCTGTCAGCAGTGGGTGGTATATGGTATTCCAGGGAACCTAGTGCCAAGTGTAAATACAAGTGTGAGGGTGAAGTCTTTGATGTTGTGTAGGGCTTTGCTTGCTATAGCCCCAGGTCTGCAGCTGAGCTGAGACCAGACCTTGCTGTGGGACCACAGACTGGGCTCGGGGCCAGGACTTGGGAGAGCCAGCTTCCATGCCTGGCTGTGCCTCTGGCTTGCTGAGTGGTGATAGTCAGTTCAGCTTGCTTCTCTGTGCCTCAGGTTTGCTATCTGTGAAATGGGCTTAAAGACACAGTGCTCCGTCTGTGAAGTGCTTTGAGCCCCACAGCTGCAGAACTGTGTGCTATCCTCCAGTTTGTTTGCCTACTCGGCAATCGTGGCTGTAGGACCAGGCTGCAATATCAGTAATACCAGTTTCTGTGCCAGGCCGGCTCCCTAGTGAGCTTGATCCAAGGTGTCTGGGTGTCAGCTGCTGAGCGCTCTGTCTCCTGTGGCTGTCGGTAGATGTGAAGCCTCTTGGGCTGGAAACAGATGGTGCTGAATGGAGTGATTCAGCTGTGCCACCATGTGTCGTGGCACAGCTGATGGCTTCACTGGCGAAGCACACGTCACCCTTTGTCCCACCCTTGATGGTGCGGGACAAAAGGTAATGTGATCTCCCTGCTTTCCTGGTGGCCTCAGACCTGCGCTGGGTCTGGGGCAGCGGGGAAAAGTGTTTCCACACTCAGCGGGCCCCAGGGGGCTGCCTGGGTGGGGGAACCCCCACAGCGCAGGGCTGGGGCAGCAGGGAAAGCACCAGAGTCACAAAAGTCCACCACAGTAAAGCTGCAGAGTCTATTACTGCCTTTCATTGCACCACTGGTTTTCCTGCTATGTGCCGCAACAAAGGGTAGAAGCACCTGTTTGCTCCGTATTTGTGCCACCTTCAATTTTTTTATGAAATCAGGAGTTGCCCCAGCAGCACCTGTGCATGGGCAGGCTGTGGGCCTGTTGCGGGGCTGAGAGCAGAGCTTGCTGGTGGCCAAGGACTGAGTATGTCTCTGATCCTCAGTTTTCCTCTCTCTAAAATGGGGTAATGGACAATTTGTCCGTGGCACAGCTGTCATGAGGACTAACGATGCCTGTAAGGTTCTTTGAGATTGTGGAGCAAGGCATGCAGTATGAAAGCAACAGGCTAAGGCTACTCTTGCAGGACTTTAGGCTCCTGTATGGCTTTCTGCCATGTCTGCGTGTTGGGGAGAAATGTTTCTCCCAGCGCACAGGTCTGGGAAGTATGTTTGCTGAGTCTGGTGGGATCGCTGCTGCAAAGCACTGGGTGGGGAGGACTTTGCAGCCCGGTAAGTGGAACACTCCTGCCTAGAGCAATATAGTGCCCAATGTTATTACAGTAACATAAGCCCAAGGGTTCATTTATATAACCTGGAAGTAACACTGCAGGAAATAGGCAGTTTGCTAATAGCCACAGTAATAGCTTATAGACTCTTGCTCCTGTCAGCAGGAACGAGCGATATATCAGTTTCTGTTAAAAACATTAGCAACATCAGAAGGTTAAATATGCATATTATATCATCCCTGGCGGTTTTATTTTCATGAGAGCAATGGATGTCATAAGTTCATGACTTGAAAATTAAGTTTATTTTAGTGATGGAAAATGTGCTTATCCCCTGAATGTCTCCTAGTTCTTTTCTGAGATTAGTTAAAAGGAAAACATTTTTACCAAGAGGAGAGGGCCGGCTGACCTGATGTAATTTAAAAAAAAAAAAAAAAAGAAGAGTGCTTAGGAAGTATTGATTGAGATGATCAGCATTTAGTGTCTTTTGTAATTTAATGAGGAACTGTCCAGTTTATGCCTGATGAAGGCAGTTGGCTGCCCTGTGGGCTGGAAGGAGCTTTGCAGGAACTGGTGGATGGACCGGAAGACTTCCAGGGAGAAAGTACGAGGCAGATGCCGTTCCAGCCTGCTCTGCAATGGCAAAGAGTCTGCATGTGTCCCCCCAGCCCTTGTTAAGACCATCACAGACCACCTCTGATCTGATCCCAGAGCTCCTCTCTCAGGCCTGGCCAGCCCGCACCCTGGATCCACCTTGCGTAACAGGGTGTTCCAGATGTTTGGTGTCAGCCTCAAGCGCACGGTATTGTCCAGACCCCTCTTGAAGTTCAGGGCTGTTCCTATCAGCCAGTTATTCAGGCATTTTTAATGTGAGGCAGGCCTCCAAGATCGTTAGACTGGCATAAAGATCACAACATTTAGAAAATACCAAGATTTGGGTCCTTTGTGGCTTTGTTCCCTAGTTGTGTAACTTTTCTAACTAGGATTCCTCAGGCCCAGATGCTTCAGTAACATCTGCAGGTGAATGTGTAGACCAACCCCCATTATAAACCTCTGCCTCCAGTTCACAAGTTGGCTGTAGGTTTGAGAACAAGCTCTGACTTAGAGGTATGGCCGGTTTAGGCATAAAGAGCTGTGTTTCCAGCTTCATGACCTCATAGTTAATTTTGCTTCCTACAGATGGCTGCCTATGTAGCTTGTTCATAGATTTAATTTCTGTTTTATGTGTCTTTATCTGTATGCATTTGCCCTGTTTCTCCATATTGGTTATGGTAGCATGCAGTTTATCAATGCTCAAAGTTGCCTTTTACCTATGTGCACACCTACATGTGTTGGTGCATATGTCTATGATACCTTCTTGTTCAGCACATCTGCTCCCAGCGTGGTAAGAGTCGCCGCTGCTAACTTCAGCACCAGAAGTAAATTCTTTTATTCCTTTGGTTGACTCTGCAGATGCATGGTAGCTTTTTGTGAGCGAGTGGCGTTCCCTCCTGTCGTGCATCCTCAGAATCACTGACTACATTCCAACCGCAGGGCCAAATTTCTCCTTCACTTACACATTTGCAACCCATTAAAGACAATGAGGCTGCTCTTTTATGACTGAGGGTTCATTGTGGCCTATAAATTCTTACAGCTTCGCTCAGAGCCCATGTTGAGATTGCCAGGCTGGCAGCCACAAAAGGCATCATCGTTTGACTTGCAAAGTGAGGTACTTTAATCCGGAGTTACTGGGGCAAGGCAACAATGACACTTCAGAGCAGGAGCCCACCTTGCCTGATGGGGTCCTGCGGTATTTGCTTGGATATTTGCTGACATGTGCTTGCCTTTTCAGAAATTTTCTTACCAATGTGGAAGGTACAACCGAGCAGCCCTGCAAGGCTCACTTTCTCCTTTGGGGAAAGACTGTTGCAAAGGGGAGCTGAGGAGCACTTCCAGGTTTTCAGAGGTTTTCCCAAGCCCGTGCCTGTTGTTTAAAGGGAGCATCTACAATTGTTTGATCTTGATTCATGGCAAATTCCCGTTGTCAGCTTGCCTTTACACAGGCTCCAGAGTGGAAAATCAGCCTGGCAGAAAAACCTGGGCTCTGATGGGCAGCCAGGTAGGAAGATCCAGAGCTTCTTCTTTGTCACTTGCGCGTTTGTACTTTGGAGTATGCAAGCAGTAGGGCAAATTTGGCTGTATTCCCAAGGCATGTCTTGCCTGAGAGGCAATGGAAAAGCGATGCTTCCCTTAGACAGCAGGATGTTGGGACTGCAAATAGCTACAGGTTTTGGTGGTGCAGCATCTTCCTGGTGATATCCATGCACCTCTCCCTAATCATGTCAGCGTCTCTGCTGTAAACCCTCGTGCCACTTTGAAACTTGTTTTCTGACCCAGACCGTCTGCATTTCCTTCCTGACGGCCTGATCCTAAACACCCCTAGCTTGCACCAACCTCACCTGGAAGCCCAGGCACCCAGCAGCTCTCTCTGCCCTGCACGAAGAGTCAGCAGGCCATTTGAGGGGCTGAGAGTTTTGCTCTTAGAGCTGGCCATGGGGGTTTTTTGGTGACAGATATTTTATAATGGCTAATCCCAGTCTGTCACTTCTAAAAGCGATAAAAGAAAACAGTGCGAGTGCCAGTGGCTGAGTTTGCCGGAAGCCGGCTATTCTCCGTTTCACTTGTTAATATTGACCGACTTACAGCAGAATGGCACGTGTCTCCTGGAAAAGTTTTGGACTGCTTAAGCCTTTAGAAAAAGAGCATAAACAAATGGCAAGTGAAATCACCTGTCCCTCCAAGTTTTGACTTCAAAAGGTAACGCTGTCTAGAAACTGTGGTGTTTACTTCCCTTCATCCACACTGATTTCTCATTGAAATGCCTCATTTTCTTAAAGCGACAACAATTGATAATTTAGCTTTGGATAAAGCAACCTTAGAGCTTTTATTTCTCAGAGGCCAAACATTGATGTTGTGTGAAATGGGAGCTTTGAGAAGCCTTTGTATGGAACTTAGCTTCCTGAAAAATTTATTTGCTGCGACTGTGATCTGCAGGAGTGAATTGATGTTTATCTATAGTAGTTCTTGCCAGAAAAAAAAATGCATAACTGCACTTTCTTCGGAAGCCTTGAAGGGCCTTTTAAATAAGTGTCTAATAGTAGGCTCTCAATAGCAAGCAGCCAGCTTGATAGACAGTGTACAGTATATTATTAACTATAAGCAGGCTTAATCTTTTTCTCATGTTTTAGAAAATGCTTTATAACCTTATGGCCAAAGAATTCATGATCGCCAGGTATTTGAAGCTAAGCAAAATTATACTGGCTGTTACTGCTGTGAGATCGATAATACTGGGAAACACATAAGGCACTGAACTACTGTTTTGCAGTTTGGATCCTGACATTAGCAGCTCCATCCGCTTCCCCAGGGCAGCGCGGGCCTGCATCTAACTCATGTGGGTGCCAAGAGCTGGAAATACTTGGATGCTTTTTTCCCTGTGTTCACATCTCCCTGCTGTGCACGAAGCCAATACTGATGGCAGCCGAGCCTCTTGCTTCCAGCCATCCTTGCTGCCCTTGCCCTAACACTTCTGGATGCGGGTTTGTCTGCACAGCTGTGTAATGTATTTGGAGGCATCAAGCATTTTTATTTCCTTTTTCCCTTTTCAGAGCAGGGCAGAGTCAGCAAACCCCAGAGCTGAGGTGTCAGGGAAAAGGCACTTCAGACAGTCCATATTCCTTGCACTTCTGCTCTTCTCTAGAAATCCCAGCACACAGGGTGTCCTGGACTTTGACAGAAGGGCTCTGAGATGATCATGGAACCGATCAGTCCATAAACCAACAGCATCCCCCACTGCTCTGTTTTCCCCTTCCTCCTTCAACCTCTCGTATTGATGTGAGGAGTAGGGATTCCCTGGGTCCAGGTTAGCCAAGGTTCATCTGAACCTCTGTTGGCCAAAAACCCTCCTCACTTATCTATGAGGAAGTTTTCTGTCCCACTCCAGCCCCTGACATGTATGTATTGCCCTCAGAAAGATTTCACCCATCTTTTGCAGACTGACAGTCTCCTTTCCCTCTGGATAATCAAAACTGGACTTAGTAGCTTCGGCACCATGCACCTTCCCCCCAAGAGTCCAGGACATTTCAGCAGGCCTGTGGCGTTCTTCTTTCAGAAGAGGCTAAGGTCTCCTCAAATGGAGGAAGCATTTTCCAACTTAGAGACTTTACAGCTCCTCTGTGAATGCGTTGTCCTTTGCACAGTGCTGAGTTCGGCAGGTCACCCCACTCCAGGGAGGCAGGATCACCCAGTCTTACCCTGACCACTGCCAAGCCCCCTGTGTTTTGCTGTGGATATATGCACTCAGCACCTCTGAGTTGATCTCTGGTACGGGTAGGCGTTCGGCCAGTCTTCAGAATGGGTGGCTCGAATGCCATTATTGTGAATCCTGCCTTGTTGAAAGAGCACACATTGTCTGCAGTGATCACGGGTTGGTGTCGAGGGCCCTGAACTGGGAGGCAGAGGCGTGCGAGTGCGTCTTGCCGCGGTGAGATACAACCTGGAGGTGCAGAGAAACATTATCTGAGTGCTTAGTCTAATGGCTAAATTACTCCCAGCTGGTGCAGCAGGATAAGAGCTGTTGTCTTGCTTTTGACATCAGATCATTTAACTTTTCTTTTCGTCTTGTGTTTTCATTTCCACAGCAAATATTTTAAAGTGATTTTTCGTAGTGTTTTTCTCCTTTTTTTTTCTTTCAAAAAGAAGAGAAGTCACCTGTGTTTGAGCTATCGCGGGGCTCTGGTGAGACCCTGCTCTGACTACAGTGGCCGTTTCAAAGGAAAGAAGGGACAGGGCCAGCACAAGCCATGGGTAGGCAAAGACCCGGTGCAGGAAACCCATCGGCTGTCCTGGCTCTTGATCGTTATGGCCCAGTGCAGCTCCCGGAGTCTTTCTGGTGGGAGGTGGGTTTGTTCGCCTTCCTACTCCTGTCACAGTCTTGTCCTCATTTATCGAGGCCATTTTGAATCCTGATTCTGTTGTAGTGTCTACTCCCTCCTACCCTGCACTCGGAGTCATCTGCAGATTTACCAAGTGTACTCTCGCTTCTCTCCTCGCAGGAAAGATCATTCATAAACTCCCTTTGAGCTCAGGGCATGATCCAGCAAGGTGCCAGGTGCTGTCAGCCTCCATTGACTTTAGTGAAAGCACAGGGCTCTTGGCATCTCACAAAGAGCTTTATTAATAGACGAGTGCAGCCAAGAGGCTGTGCTGTCCTTGGGCCTCCTGACCTGCATAGCATAAAGCATCGCTCTACCAGGAGGTCTCCGGGCATGCAGGCCTCAGCAGTGGGATGCCTGTCAGGTGCTAGGAAAGCCAAGGCCCCCCATCGCAGCGGGAGATGAACCTGATAGAGGCATGTGCTCAGGCCTTGTCCTATCATGTCCCTGCGGTGCTGGTGTACTGCTGTTCTGGGATCCCAGCAAGGCCTGTGCAATGCAGAGAGGCCAGGGGTTTTGCATCTGGGAGCTGCATGGGGCTGAACAGGCTTGAAAGCTGGGTCATTGTTTGAGACAACTGGCTGTGGGTTTAAGGGCTTTGCTTGAGAACTCATGTGCCGTAAGAGTCTAGTGACCATCCTTAAGCCATCCTTTGTTTCTGCTGTGTTGGCTCTGCCCAAGGATTGCGGACCTGAGAGCTGGGAAAGGTGAGATGCAGGGAAATCATGGTACAGAGGGGTTGAAGTGACTTGTCCAAGGCCATGCAGCCAGTCGGTGTCAGCTGGGCCAGGAACGCGGCAGTCACAGTGCTGGGCTGATGCCCCCGTGGGGCTGTAGTTCCATTTAGGCCATTAGCTGGGGGTTGTCAAAGGCAGATGATCCATTCATCATCCCCATGTACTTTGTCAATAGCTGTGCTGCCTTCCTCTCCATTCATCCTTTGAGCATTTCAGTGTGTGCGAAGGCAGGAAGAAGCAGGTTACTTTCTGGAAGGGGTGGTAATGAGTTGCTTTTGAGCTCCCTGATCATGGTACCTTGATTTCGCTGGTACCGGAGCTTTTGTCGTTATGGGTAATTTTCCTTTGGCAGCTGGCGTCAACTGGTTACAGCAACAAAGCAGGGTTCCTGCAATCCATGGAGACATGGTCGGAGAACACAAGACATGTTTAGGAGCTTGGGGCAGGGCCTGCGCCAGCCTGGGAGCGGGGAAGCACTGGGTTCGTCCACCTTTGGAGACGTCCTGGTGTTGGTTCCCCATCTGCAGATTGATGCATGAAGCCATTTGAATGGTGTGGAGCAGGTTCCCACAGGACTGGGGCTTTCCCTCCTTTGGGGGTCTAATTCATTAACTCTGTTCTGTTTGCCTGTTGGGAGGACAGCATCGCAGCAGGCAAGAAGACTTCTGTGTTGGGTAGAGATCACTGCCCCTCAGTCCTCAGTGCTTGTATCATCGCCCTGCCCCTGGGGAGACAGGGCAGTGCTGTTAGCCCCATTTCATAGGTGGGAAATAGAGGCACGGGGAGACCAAGATGCCTACATCCTGTCAATGGCCCAGATTCCCAAAGGGATTTAGGTGACAAGGCGACTCCCCAGAGATGCATAGGAGTTCCCTGGGAACCACGCTGACCATTGGGCCATTTCTTTACATGGGAATTGTTCCTCACCTCATTGACCTTAGTGTGTTTAAAGGCTGCAAAATTATGCCCACAGGCTCTGCGGCTCCTGCCGCCCCTCATCTTCAGTGCCGGAGAACAGTGATGTGAGAAAGGGCTTGATCCTTGGAGTCGTGCTCCAGTGTTTAGAGCTGGAGGTAGGAAGCAGGACTCCTGGGTTTTATTAGCTTGGAGACTCTTCAGCCTGACAGTCTTGCTCAGTGCTGTCATCTGTGGGGACTTCTCTGCTTCTCTCAGGAAGGACCTGGGGGTCGCGTGTGCTTTGTACAGGTCTATC
>JAGPOW010001167.1:24025058-24045805 GCA_030014935.1 Caiman crocodilus | reverse complement strand
GCTTTGGCTGGGAATGACTGAATAGCAGGAAGAGCTGTGGGTGCAGCCCCCGCATGGGGCTGGTAGCTGCCACAAACCCTGCTACAGCAGCCATGTGGTACTGCATGGCCACACCAGGCCTGGCAGGTCCCTGGGCACACGATGCAGCTCCGTGCGGCCACCTCAGATGCCAGCAGCTGCACAGCCACGCAAGGGGCTGATTGGCACAGGGTAGGTTAATTGGCACTGCCACTCAGCAGTCCTAACCAGCACTCCTCGAGTGCCATGTGGCCATGGCCATGGGGCTTCCAGTTTCAGTGGCAGTCTGCTGGGAGCAGCACTTGTTTTAGCTCTGATTTTATTCCCTGCCCTGCCTGGGACAAAGTGACCCTGGTGTAGGGGGGTTATTCTATCTGTCCGCTCCTTGTTGGCACCGTTATGCAGGTCTGTTGTGTTGGTGTGGGTGGGTGTGGGCATGTTGTGTGCCCAGGCCCTCAGAGAAGTTAATACTGAATGCTTGAAGGCAATGCAGAGTTAACCAAGCAGCACTTATTCAACTGATAACTTATAGCTGGCCTTGGTGCCGATGGCTCTGACAGCATTACAGCGGCAGTATTTACATAAGGATGAAGTGTTCTCTGCAGTTTTTCCAACACAAGCAGCCTTTCCCTTCATCTCTGCCATAGACGGCTTCTGGGCCTGGCCATATTTCCTCTTGAGTGAGCGTATTTATTGCACCTGCTGCCAAGGAAATCCCATTTTGTGCGTGTCGTGAGCTCCCTTCCGTGGACCGCATGCCAGCACGCAGTCTTGCTCAATGTACAGCTTAATGGTGCGGGTCCCCTTCTGGCGGCTTCTCCCTGAGATCAGCTGGCAGGTGGGAGGCCAAGTCCGTTCCTGGTGTAACTCTCGAGGTGATGTCCCCTAAGGCTCGGTGAGTCCTCCAGATGCTAAAGCAAGGACTCCTTGGATGTCCTTCCCTCCCTAACGTGAGCATGGTGTTCCAGCAGGCCCATGCCATGTCACCACTCAGTTGTGGTCGGGAGGGAAACTCTGCTCCTTCCTCTTTGCCGTCACTCCCAGGTGGCACGTTCTGCACATGCAGGGCTCAGCTGTGAGCTGCCAGGACTGGGAAGGCACAGTGCTTCCTGCATCCCTTGCATCAGGTCCTGCCTGTGTTGCTGGTTGGCGCATGCATGTGATGGGGAAGGAGAGGATGCTGCAGTCTCTTGTGCCTGTGGGTAGGGAGCAAGCAGAGCCTTGGGTCCTTCCCGAGGACAGTGCTTTGTCCAGTACAGCTGAGCCTGTGTAGGGAGGGAAGTCACCCACCCACTGCAGGGACGGGGTTGGTGCACCTGATTGGCATCCCCCAGCCCCTCTCCCCACTAAAGACTGCACTCTTCAGCCCTTCATAAATATTTGTAAAGAGCTTGGGCACCCTTAGATGCCAACCTCCTCCCTCCCTTAGATGTAGGCACTGTTGCAGTGCTCACTGTTACTAACGGGAATGAATGATCCCCATGCCTTCCTCAGGGTACCTGTCATCCCAGCCCTGGTACCTAGCCCGCACCATCAGAGATGGTCAGCCTAGACTGTTAATTGCTCACCTCAGGTCTGGATTGCAGGAAAGGTATTTTGAGAAGCAGACATACAGGAGAGGAGTGACCTCTTTAAAGCAGCTTTTCATCAGCTCCTTTCCCCGAAGGCAGTGTCAGTTTTGATCTTAATTGTGAATACAGAATGTACCTAAGCGTGTCACGGAGGCCTGTCAAAAGAAGACTGACAGCCGACGCTCCTAAGGAGCTGTGTTATCGTTCAAAAAGGTGTTAGCATTCGCTGCTAATTTGAAGCATTGAGGACCCAGCGCATGGCATAAGGATAAATGGTTGTGGAGACTCTCAAAGGCAGCTTTCCATTTGGCACTCAGCTGCTCTCTTACTGCCTCTTTAAAGATCTCGCCCTAATTCAGCCTGGGTGCCGAGTTCCCATCTGAACTAATGGGAGATGCAGGATGGAGCCATCTTTACAATACAAGGAAAGAACCAGCAAGCAAACCAGGAACACGCCACCTTCCTCTAGATCGTGCAGTCTGCATAATAGTTATCAAGTGCCCCTCATCCCAGACTCTGAGTCAGACTGCTAGTTTAAATGCCCCCAAGTTGTAGGGTTGGCTCAAAAATCAGGAGATACATGGGGAATACCCTGCTTTTTATTTGCCCTCCATTTTTGACCCTCTGAAATCAGGTTTTCCCATTATTTTTTCAGGAGTGGCAACTGCCAGAAACGTCTAATGAGAGCTGAGAATCTAGTAATCGCTGAACTCCAGGTCATGAAGCTGTAGGAGAAGGGCCAGATTTTGCAAACCGTGGGATGAAGTTGTGAGAGCTGGCGATGTGGGCTTGCGTGAATTCTTTAGGCCTCTGGCAGGGAGGTGATTTGGCCAGGGCTTCGGCAGGGCTAACTGTTGCAGCTCCTGGTGTTACACCAATTATTGCAGAGCAGGATCTGGCCATGCATAGGCTGAGGGACAGAGAGGCTCAGGGACCTGAATGAGATCCTATGAGTCCATGGCAAAGCTGAGAGGAAACGCCGTTGCTCCCATTTTCTGCTCTGACCTTGTCTGCACAGGTGCAGGTTAGGAGGGCAGTGGCTGCGGATCCTCTGGCAATCCACGTGCCTTTGCTTCCCTTCTCTTTCTGCTGTCCATGGCTGTCAGATGCATCTGCCCCCCGTCCTCAGTTGGACGTCCCTGACTGTTTTCTAGATATCTAAAGGAATTGGCAATCTCAGATTTCCAGAAATCAGCAGTTGCAGCCCGGCACAATCTCCTGGGTTTGCTGCTATTGATTCTGCCATACGTTCTTTGGAATAACATCAGGGTTTGTGGTTAGATTTCCAGGCTTTCTGCTGGGACTTGTTCGTAAAAGTATTGCCTCTTCCAGGGTGTTCTCTGCTCCTTCACTTCTCCTCACCTCTCTCCTGCTGTGTGTCCTTAGAGGACAGAGGGGGAAATAATTTTTTCTTCCTGAGAGAAGAGCAATTCACTGGGGGCTGGGGCTGGCATTTCGTGTGTGGCGCTGGCTGCTGAGCCGCTTGCCTGCACTCTGTGCATCCTTCCCTGCTTCAGGAGCCAGCCGGGTTTTCTCCAAGTGATTGTAAGTGGAGAAAAAGATGCTTCTCAGATGAATGTTAATTGTGTGTGAAGCTTAAAATTCATTAACATATTAAGATCAAAACCACAGGAGAGAGGCTTAAGGCCAGGTTTCTGACAGGCAAAAAAGCTCTTGTTAAGTCATCTAGGTGAGGTGACCACAGTTATAAAATGCTTGACATCCAGTTGGGAGCAGTGGCAAATGCTCAGCATTGAGCTTCATGGAGAAGTCTACCAGTTAGCCTGCCCCGTGCTAATTAGCCGGTGTGCAGTCATGGCTACACTGCTTCCCATTTGAGAGTCTGCACGTTGGAGAGCTCTGCTGCCTGGCAGGATAAGTTTAGCGTGGACATGGCTTGAGTTTTCATCCCAGACTCTCTCACTCAGGAGTGTGATTCTGTCTATCAGTATATCGCTCCTAGCAAGAGTGGATGCATTTATACTGGTATGAAAGTGCCTTAGACTAATACAGCTTATTTCTCATCCTGTAAGGGGACAGGTTATGTTGCTCCCAGAACTGTTGTACTGGTAGAAATGTGACCATGCTGCACAGGGATCATTACATCCTTGCAACTCTGGAACATATGCTGTGCTTAAGAGGTGGATCATGGTGTTTTTGTGTTCGGGATGTGTGCAGAGCCTCCTGTCAGTAGGTGCCACAGCAGTACGCGTAAGGATGCTCCCGTCAGCCTTATGGCTATTATGAACCTGCCTGTTGCTGTTCTTGCTGCCTGGTGTGGCTCTTCTTCTGCCTTGGCAAGTGTGGCATCCCTCTGCCAGGCGTGAGCAGCCTGCTTGGGGGCACCTGGAAGCGAATTCCATTTTGGAGGCTGGTGATTGCCGCTACCCCTTGAATGGATGGCTTCAGCGTGTCTGATCAGCCGAGGTGATAGGCAATGAGTATTGATTTCTCTGGGTTGTGCTGTGCTGTGGCTCCTCCTGCAAGCCAGTGACTCAGCACGGCAGGAGTGTTCCTGCGCCGTGGGAGGGGTCCCAGTCCGATGGGCAAGGTAACAGGCTGAGACTGGGAGTGGGCATCGGCTGCTTATGCCGCGGGTAGTTGATGTGGATCTGGATCGTGTGTGTGTGTGTGTGTGTGTGTGTGGCAAGGCGGGGGGCGGCTCAGAGATGGGACCAGCGTAAGTGTGGAGTTAGGCTGCTGTGTGGACCGGGCGTACTTGAACCAGCAGCCGTGCTACTGGAGAGCAAAGTGCAGGCACCAAAACCTGCCCTGGGTTTTACGGCCCACGCTGAGCTAGGAGCTGCTGCAGAGCCCACCCTAGCGCTGCCTGCGCGGGGTGGGACGAGCTAGCTTGTCACGACCCCACAGCCAGCCCTCCGCAAATGCTGTGGCTTTACCTAGGTCTCTTGGGAGGGTTTCTCCAGCACCCTGCTTCTTCACCCAGCCCTCTGTAGGACTTCCCTCAGTCACCGGTCCACGTCGCCAGGCTGGACTTCCTTTGCTGTCGCGTCTCCTCTTCACCCGACTGCCTCGGGTCTGAATCCCTCTGAAGCCTCTGTGGCCCCGACTGTTCTAAGCAGCCTTTTCTCATCTCAAACAGCTGAGTGCCCCCTCTCTTCCTGAACTCGAATAGGCAAACCTGGGGTCCCCCGTGGAGTCACCCTTCAACCTTCAGTGAGAGCGAGAGAGAGGCAGGGCCTGGTGGAGAGAATTGCCTCAGTTTCCCGACGTGTAAAATGGAGTGATAATTCTGGTTGCCAGATGGGGAAATGTCTGCATTTCTGTCTGCTTTCATTCTGACTTGAAACAAAAGCACGTTTGGGAATTACCTGTGAGAGAGAAATCCCCCCCTTCCCCCCACCCCCCCCAATAGAAATGCCGTTTCAAGCTTTTGCTTGGGGAACTTTGTATTTGGAAATTTAACTACAAATTCTAGGGGTTTTTCTTCATTTTTATATGTACTGCCTTTTGCATTTTTTTTCATGACCTGTCAACTGCACTGGTGTCTGATATGCATTACTGCTGCCATGTCTTAAGCCATCATATCAGCATTGAAATAACTTGTATTTTCTTATTTTTAAAAATCATTAAGGGCAACTGCTCCTAATATGGGCTGAAACCTGGTCTTTTCTAGTTACTGTTCTGTGTGTTATAGTCAAAAAAGTGTCAAACTCTTTCACTACCACACAAACAAGAGACGCTTTGTTTTTAGTGTCATACTGTTTCTTTACAACAAACAGAAGATGCTTTGATCTCAAAAAGAAGATAAGATATCTCAGTTGGTGCTAAGTACCAGCTGCCCTTAATGATCACGGAAATAAAATAAAAATCATAGAGCATAGAAGAACAGGATATTTCAAGTGTTTCACTATAATGTGTAATGCTGCTGCTATTGTTGTCATGAACAATATAAATGTAAATATATAGGAAATACACATGTATATAAATATGTCAATAAAATCACAAAGGGATTTTTTTTTTTGCCTTCCAGCATTTCAGAATATTTCCACACTTCTAAAAGCTTGTTTCCAAACCTCTTTCCTCAATATTTTCTGAAGCGCGTTTGATAGCGGCAATACTTTGAAATACTCTCTGTCCACTTCTTCCTGCAGCCTGCGTTCCTCTCCGGTTCCACGCAGGTCGCTGCATCTTTCCTTTGGATGGTTATTTTGGTTGTGACTGGGTCTCGTGCAGCTGCTGGGTACAGGGGCCTCCTTTCCCACCATCTCATGGCCCTGCCAGCCGTGTAGGTGTACTGGTCCTTGAATCGGTCTCCCATTTCTTGCTGTGGGTAGAGGACACCTCCAGCCCATGTGTGTCATGGTCTTGGCAGGTGATTTTTAGGTGAAAACAGGTTTGAAGTCAGCTGGAAGCTCCTTGCCAGTAGTGCTCCGGGCTTGTTTGGATCGGGTGTCACGTTGTCCTCTCTTGCCAGGTCTGTCGGTGGCTCTACCAGGGCTGCTGGGATTCTGTGTCCAACTCCCGGCGTCTGTGGGGGCTGTCTTGGGGGCCAGTTCCTAAGCAGTCATCTCTCCCCTTCCTTGGTTTCTACCTGCACTGTGGCTCAGGAACATCTTTCTGCAATATAATGTTCCTGGTTAGCCACGTTGCTGGGATTGTTGCAGCTGGAATTGAATTGGCCATTGATCTAATAGCACAGTTGCAGAACTGGCAATTGAATAGCTGGCAGCCACCTTTTGTGCGCGTGGAGGGTCGTGGGACCTGCCGGAATTGCACCTCGTGGGAGGTCTCTGCGTCCTCAGGCCGTGCGCTGCTGCTTGGCCCTTCCTCACATTGGGACAGACAGTAGTTCTGGTTCTCATAACCCCCATGCAGTTGCCTGGAGGCTGGGGGGTTTCTTTCAGCCTCATATGCTGCTTTCTGCGGTCTGTGCACTGGGCCGTTTTGCCTGTCCTGCCAGTCTCTGTCACGGTTGTGCTGCAGAGATCCCTTTAGCTCGAGACTGTGCACTTGCCTTGTGCTAATAGCTGTCGTGATCCCTCCGTGGAAAGCTCAGCTCAGCTCCCTTACTGTTTGGAGGCATTTCCCTAGGATTCCTCTTTCTCAGCAGTCTCTTATGGATGCTGGAGTTGCATTTTCCACAAGATCCTTGCTGGATTTTGAATATCTCCAGAGTTCTGTGTGGATGCCAGACGTCTTGGCTTTGTACCCTGTCTGTTCCTCCAGCTTTTTCACTGTGGGTAAAAAGCAGGCTCTTTTCTACAGTCTGCTTTGGTGTGGGGCCATCCCCTTCACCTTTATCAGCTCTTCCACCGTCTTGTGCACTATTCCTGAAAGGTGTCTCTCTCATGCCTCAGCCTTTTCCCCCATGAAATAAGGAAAAAACCCTGCGTTGTCTCATCTTTGGCCTCTAAGGTCAGTGCCATACACAGACCAACTCTTCGCTTGCTCACGACAATTTAGTAGCTGCAAATAGCAACCTACCCCTGGCTGACTTCCTGGAGCTTCATCCAGGCTTTTGCCTCTTGCAGTCGGTTCCCTGTTGGTTGCTAGATCGCCAACCCCATGCATTAAGAAATAATGAATCAGGCCCCTGAGAATAATGAGATTGGTCTTTGCCTCCTAGATTTGACAAGCTGGGCTTCTCTTTGTGCTTCTTCTGGATTTTGAGTCTTTAGGGGTCGCATCTTCAAGTTTTTCTGCAAAGCTAGGAGGGCTAAAAGGTTCCTTCAGGAGATGAGGCTTTAGGAAAAACATTAGGTATTGTGTGAGTTGGCAGCATGATAATGAAGGCATTAAAAGTGCTTTGGGGATTAAAGGGACTATGTTAATGCTGAGCATGCTTCCTTCCAAGCTGGACTCTTGTCTTTTGTCCCTACCCTGTGGTGGGGAGGAGGGATGGTTAACTTAGTGTCAAGTCTTCCGAGCCATCAAAGTCACTTAAAAAAGTTTGAACCATTAAAAAATGCTGAACTGACCATATTCCATTGCGTGAAAAGTTTTTATTTTTCAGCAACTATTTGTAAGCGAAAATGGGCAAAATCCATCCCTGGTGCAACTCCATTGGCATTAGCCACATTATAATCAGGCATGAATTTGGCCAACTATGTCTAATTAAAAACAACAGCACCTCTTTTCTATTTTGAGTTTGGGTTCATGAACAAATTCCATATGAGCAGCTGCAGAGAATTTACATGACATATTGAAATTATTAGGTTACAGTAGATAATTAGGTTTGTATGAGGCCTTTTCTCCCCTCTCTTTCTTATCAAAACTTTCTTTTCCCAGGCATGTGTCTTGCCGGAGAGTTCTTTGAGTTTGGGGCATTTTTTAATGAACGTCGGCTGAGTTCCATTTGGGAATTTTTTTCATTCCAGTCATTTTAGTAGCAGTCATGGACTGAAGGTAGCTCACAACTTAACATTTGCTGTTCCCAAATCCAAGTTTTAATATCAAATATTGAGATATTAAGCTGATATAGAATGTATCCATCCATCTGGCTGTGCGGAAGCAAGGACTTCCCTTCCAAGGTCATAGTGTACCATGAACATCTGTCTCCTCTCCTCCAAGGAAGTGTATCCTGTGTCTCCCAGCATCTCACTTTGTGTCCGGTCAGGAGAGCATCTCTCAGCTCGTAAACCTCGACTCCAGATTTTACCGTGTTCTCCTTTCAATGCGGCATCCAAAACTGGACCAAGTATTCCAGCTGAGGCAGCTGGCACCAGGCAGGCTGGTACTGCAGCTTCCCTTGTCTTTGCCATGATGCTTCTGCTTATGCGACTCACAACTGCATTTACTTTTTGTTTAGCTGACAGCAGCTTATTGAGGATCCCCCATCATGCCCAGATCCTTCCTGGCAGGGCTGCTCCAAGGCCAGTTGTCTCCTATTTGATATTTTTTAAGGGGCATGTAGAATAAAATCCAGTATACCATTGCCAGGATGCTTTGCAGTGGGGAGAAGCCAACTGTGTCTATAAGCTCTTCGTAGCTAGGCACTGCTATTTACTTATCAGCTGTCCTTACCAAATGGCATTGGTTCCAGTATCCACTCTTTCCACCTGCTGCTTTGCCAGTCCTTGCTATTGGGGTTTATTATGTTGGAATCTGGGTTTTTCAAAGGATCCTAATTGGTGCCTAATTGTCTTAATGTTCTTCAAAAAAAATCCCTCTCCAGATATGCAGGTCAGGAAATGATCATTTCCATCCCCGTATAACCGGCAGGAATGATTCCTATTCTGGGGAATGGCACATGTGGTATTGGATCCTGGGGCAGATAACATCCACTTCGTTTCTGATAGAAGAGTCCTTAATACAGTTTGTGGATTGCTCTTGTGGTCGCATTCCACCGCTGCTTATCAGACAGTCTTAGGCTTGACGCGATAAAGCTGAAAGCTTTTGTTTGGAAACTGCAAATTTTGGAAGGGCTAAGCATTTTTTTTAAGTGGTGCCAGCATTCCTGAGTGAAGATGAAACCCAATCCAGCTGACCTCTGGGATGAAAATCCAGCTCAAGCTCGACAGCCCCCTTCACATACAGGCATGGTTTGGGGCAGGGTGCTGGTGAAGGGCTCCAATGGGTAAATGACATAGTTTGGCACTGTGGGTCATTCCAGTTATTGTGGTGCCAAGTGCTTTGTGCGTGATCCCAACTGAAGATGAGCTATCTGTAACTTCCATGTGCCGTTGCTTTGTTTCCTCTTTAGCAGTCCTGGCAAATGCTTGTGGTCCTCTAGTGCGTGCATACATGTGTGCACATGTGAAACCTTTGTGTTTTTAGCTTTGGCAGTCCCTGGTGTTGGCGAGGGTGGCAGGTGTCATGCCATAACGGTGAGTCCATGGTCTGAGCTGTGGTGGGTCTCTGGCACTCAGGATACATTTCCTCTGCCCTGAGACCCATGCTGCCTTCTTGGGAGCGTGGTGCCCAGTGCTTGCCGACTAGTGTGCGACGCAGGCTCACTCCTATCCTCCCCCACCCATGTGAATGGCCAGAATGGAGGCTACATCTGGTTGTCTTTCCGAATCTACCAAATACAGCCTTGTATTGCTCCATGATCTGCTAATGGCATTTGATATGAGCCCATCGCTGTGGTATCTGGCCGATGCTGGTCCTTTCCTTCAGTGTGATTGCTGTTTACCTCCGAGGGATCTGTTTGCCCCCCACTGCTCTATGTGGAGTACTTAAATTGCACAGGGGATACTATAGAAACAAGTTACTAATCTGTTCAGGGCATTAAAGTGCAGGAAAAGCTCTTAATTTAGTGTGCTGTGTCTTCGGACTGCTTATCCCAGGTCCTTCTCTTTCATGGGAGTACCTAATGACCTGATGGATGGCCCTCTGAATCTGACTGGACATCTGTGTGCTATCAGAGGAGCATGTTTAGTACCTCCTTTGCAGAGTCGATATTGCTGTCCGTTTTCCCTCTAGCGACTTCTGCATCGAGACCCCCAAGTCTGGGCCTGCTCAAAGCCCGCTGCCCAGCAGAAAGCACCTGCCCCGCTCTTGTTGGGCTTTCTGTTCTGCTGTAACGTCAGGCTGCCCTGCGGCGCTTTTCTGCACATTGCATATCCTGCACAGACTGCCGGTGAAACAATTTTTTTCTGGAGCATCTGGGATCATTGGGGACAGGGCAGAGGCCTAGATGGTCTGCTTGGTCAGGCTCTGGAGAGACACCCGTGGGCATACAGTATATTTTAGAGAGTCTCAGGGTTTGGAGAGGAGGATTTTGCCTTAAAAGTTGATGTCCCAGGGTTAGGATTTGTATCGTGCTCTTGGTTGAGCTACAGAATTTTATATGCCAAAATGACAGGGGATTTTGTGCTTAATTTTAGCCTCTAAGTATGGCGCCTCTTTAGATGCTGCTCAAGTCAAATCATGGTAGCTTTGTTAGTCAAATAAAAAAAAAAAAAAAAAAAAGCACCCAGAAAGGCAGGCGCATTTTAGATGATATCTTTTAACAGACTAAGTTTAAAAAATTAATACAAGCAAGCTTTTGAGAGTTGCATGGTCTTCATCAGAGCACTGAGAGCCTGCGTTTGAGATTAAAACTCACATTTCATTTTTATATGCTGTGCTTAATCCAATAATGATTTCATGTTACAAACTGCAATAATATCTTTCAGCATAGTTAATCAGAATAGACTTAATGCTGTCACTATTTATTAACCTTTGTTGAAAAGCAAGAAGTTTTCCTACTAATCTGTGATTGTTGCTCTTGTCAGGCTCTATCAAGTGAAAAAACAGATTTGGCATTCATTAAAACTGTGAGAATTCTGTAATGACAATTGAAACTACATGGTATTTGGTGCATGAAATCTTTGTTCTATTCACTATGATAGCTGTGAAAACTGAGCAGGAGAGTGAGTAACCCAAACTGCTAGTTCAAAAGACTTAAGTTTATTTACCATCTAATGTATCTAACCGCTGGATAATAAAGCTGTCCAATAAATGAGGGAACTCCATCCATATACAGTGTCCGGACAAAGACAACCCTTTATTTGGAGCAGAATGCTCTTTTGGTATCAGGTTGTACAGAAAAAGGGGTGGATTCAGACACTGAGCTATTCAGGTTTATCAAGTCAGCTTCTGTCGCCTAGCTGCCATATCCCCTAATTTGGGGGAGGGATGTTTGGATCCTAGTTTCTCAGCCCTCCACCAGCATCTAGGTGCTTTTGCTGATAAAGGCTGGCAGCACTTGGCTTCTCTTTTCTGTGTGGTCCTCTCCTGCTCAGGATGTGGCAGCAATGAGGGAAACACATTTGGTTACTGCTTTGGGGATGTGAATCTTACTTCACACTTGTCATAGGCCAGCCCAGTGGACCCAGCCGTAACTGGGCACCTGGTTATTGAGGCTGGGGAGTCCAAGACAGCTGGATGTGATGCTGGCCACATCAGCCCCTCTTGTGCTTTTGAATGCCGACAGCGGGATGTCCTAACCACGCCAGCTCACTGGGTCACCGACCTATACTACGTGCAGTATGTTAGTGCGCATTAGCCGATCGGGAGGGAGCTCCCTGGGTTGTAGCTACCTAACCTCACAGCAGAAGCCTGGTGTTGTGGTCAGACTCCAGGGCTGGTTGTTCGAGTTCATTCCTGGGCTCCCTGTATGACAGCAGGCAAGTCCTTGCCCTCCCTGGGATTCATCTGATCCATCTGCGAAACAGGAATAATAATTCCTCTACCTCACAAGTAGTGAGGATTAACTCATGCTTGTGAAGTGCTTTGGAGGGCAGATGCCATCTTCATGTGTCATAGTAATAATACCTAGCTGTTGTCTAGTGCTTTTTATCAGTAGACCTTCAAAGTGCTTTCCAAAGGGCACTAGTATCATTAGTCCCATATTGGAGATGGGGAACCAAGGCATGGGAAGTTGCAACATCTCCCATTGTGGACAGCTGGACTCAGCACCCATTTCTCAAGTTTGGATCTAGTGTTTTGGCCACTAGTCCTTTTTGCCTAGGGTTAGTAAAGCCATAGGAGTGTGAGTGCCATCTCCCTGAGCCTGGGTATGGGCAATGTGGCTTGACTTGATTTTTGTGGTGGTGAGAATTGAATGCATATTTTGGAGAAGATGCAAGTAGACAGGTGGACAGGCGTGATTATTGTGGGGGAGAAGTGAAGCAGGTGGAGGTGAATGTTTTTGCGGGTGTGCAGTAATAAAAGGTGGTTGCATGAAGGGATTTCACAATTCAGTATTCTCATGTTTGCCTCATATTGCAAAGAAGCTTGTGCTGGAATTGGCTTGTAGGAGCATCTGGAATTAATGAGCCAGCTTGGTACACTGCAGAAATCAATGTTTCCTGCATTAATTGCACCATGTTCAAGCTTTGTCTTTTTATTTTGAGGTATGTAGTTACAACAAGAGATGTCTCTCTTAGGCAGCAGCCCTTTGTCTCCTGGGAAAAGGGTCCTCTCTCCACACCAAGATTGCTCTTCGTCACTATAGCACATGGCGTCAATCATGCCAGCGCCACTTGGGATGTCTGCATATGTGCCACTAGGTCGGGAAGGCTCAGAGCAGTAGGAATGGGCTGTAGCAGCTTGCTTCAGAGTAATTGCCTGGTTTTGACCTTGACCCTGGCAAGAGCTGGATGGTCTCGGTACACTGATGGCTAACTCTGAGCTAGAGCTGCTTTCTGCCTCCAATGATGGTGGGTGCAATTTGAGCTGCTCTGTAGTAATTAGTGGCTATGGTAAGTTGCCCTGGTAATTGGGATGTTTGATGTAGGAACATACTGGCTTGGTTTAATAGAGAAAAACAAGCAGGTAGGATGAAGAATAGGTCAAAGGAAGCCACCCCTTGCTAAACACTTGCGGATTGTGAAGGGACAATGCCCAAGCTGTGAGCTTGGAGTGTTTTACCTCCTCCTCATTCAATGTGTAGGAGGAGTTTTCTCCAGAAGGACCAAAGCCAAGAACACAGAAGAACAAAAAGGGCTGTGGCACTGTATACGGGCCTCCCTCCCACTCGGGCCAGGGAAGGGGGAGTTATTCAGGGGAACCAGACCAAGAGCGAGGCACCTTGCTGGGGTGTCTGCCTGCATTTCAACTGGGAACGCAAGCTCGCAGAAACGGGAGATGCTGCTTGTTTAGAAACCCGTTTTCTAAGAGCTTTCCTGCTTCTGTTGGAGTAAGCCGTGCTGTGGTTTAGGAAGGCTGTTTGAATCCCAGACTTGCTGGGTGCGAGCTCCAGGAGGAAAACTTGCAGGTGCTGACTGTGGGCCAGCTGCTTCAATGCCCTTGAGGCAAAATCCACTCCAGGATTGGCAAGTGCTCCCGGCCTGATGTCTGAGGGCATGGCGGGGGAGCAGAGGAGCTGCTAGGCTTGTTACCCCAGCAGGCTGCAGGCATGTGGCAGACTAGGGAGAGCAGACTTTCATTTTCAGGGCTTTAGCAGCCTGGCATTGGGCACGTGCCCAGGGCTGCCCTTAGAGGTCTGCATTGCTTCCTTTCTGGGAGCTGGCACACCTCGAGTGGGGGCAGTGTGCGTGTTGGACATGCCTCATGGTGGCATTCCCAGACCTGGCACGGAGGTGACATCCACTTGCCCTCAGTAAAAGCCTTAGGACCAGTCTCTGGAAGGGGACTAGATCTGGGTGAGGACACAGGCTGGCCACAGAGCCCTGCTTATGGGGAGATTTCTGGATACTTATCAGTTCTGGACTTAGAAGCGGGCAAGGTTTGCTTGACATGAATATTCATGTGATTGTTGCTTCCATGAAACACTTGCCTTTTGTCTAAACTAATGGAGAGCTTAGAAGTATGGCACGGCATTCAGTCTCAGAGATGACTGGGGCCTGCCAGGTCATTTAGTGCAACCTGTTGCATCAGGAAAGCCTTTGCTGTCCTTTACAGTTACGGTTGGCACTGGTACAGACTCAGCGTCTGGGATCCCTTGTATTGGTGCATCCCTGGTACAGAGACCAGAGTCCCCCAGTGAAAGCATGATTCAGCAAAGCACCCAAGAGTATGTTTGACCTGAACTTTACACGGTTCCTTGTGTCCTTTTCTCATCTGTGAAGCGCTGAAGCATGTTCTGATGTCCCACTGAAATCAATAGGACTTAAGCAAGCAGTTGTATGCTTTGCTGAGCCACAGCCTCAGCGCAGAGCCTGAAGTCTGAGTCATTAGCGATGCCCACATCGGGTGGAATTCCCTTTCGGAGCAAACCTTTGCTATCCCGTGAGAGGAACCGTCATGCGGTCATCACCGTCTGACATGGCTCCTCGTGGCCAAGCTACGCAAATCTGTGTTTTAACTTCATCTCTTTCTCCCTGCCATGCAATTAATATGTAGAGGACACAGACGTTTTCCTCCCTTCACGTTGTTACTCCTTTTATGGAGTTTTCAGGCCCAGAGTTCACATTGCGTTGCCTAAATTAGTCTCCCTGCTCCTCATTTAGATACTCAACTTGGCCCGAGGCTTCTGAAGCGAATGCATCTCTCCATGCCTGTGTTCATGCCGAGTGCCCACAACTCGGGAAAGGTCCTGCTTCAGACTTGGGCAGCGCAGCCCCATGTGAGCATCTGCCTCACACATGCGCTGTGTTAAACGGGCTTGGGGTATTTCTGCACTCCGGTCTCAGCAGTGACTGCACTACAGGGGAGACATACCCACGCTTACTTCAAATGAGATCGCTCAGACTGGTGCCGCGTAGCTGGTGCAGGGTGGAGCCTGGGATGGAGCCGAGTTCACCCTGCTTCTCAGGTGGGCTTTGCAGTGCGTGCCGGGCTCTGTGCTGCCATGGCTACATCGCTGCTGGTCTCCAGCGTAGTGAGGTGAGTGCTCGCTCAGGCGTATGGCTCTGATGCTAGGTTTCAATCACTGCTGTGATTTCAGTACGAATGCGTCCGTAGTTCAGCATTTGTTTTCATCTCTGGGTTTCTCCAGACTTTCCGTTTTAAATCATCACCTGTTCAAGGGCATTAGGAGCATCCATGGAGATTGCACGTACATAGCATACGTTACATGAGACCTCCTGGGAAGATGAAAGAATCCTTGTGCCAAAGGACTTGCAGGTAGCGGAAAGTTTTTAGCAGCTGACGGTGGGTTCTGTGAATTCCTATCCAGTTGACAGGATTGCTGTGTGTAATTATGACAGATTGCAATTGCACCTCTGTGCAGAGTTTCCAGGTAATGATTAGGATGTGGAAGTTTAATTTATTAAGAAGGTGTCACTTTTGCAGATCTGCTCGGAGCAGTTGAAAACCTGTAGGGTAGGGCTGATTGAATTAGTCTTAGTTAAATGGTTAGGAAATTTCATGAACTGAACATTACTGATTTTTTTTTTTTTTGGGTGAGGAGAATTAAGTGTTACCAAAGTAATGATATTTATTAGCAGTGAGGGTTTCTTTTTGGTAGAGTGAATGTTGATGCCTCCTCGGGATCTTTATTTTCATCATCGAAGGTCTATATGTTTCTTCTTGCATTTGCTGTCAGTCTGGTTCTTTGCTCCCTCTTTCTTTCAGCTTTATTCCTGTTTGTCAGCTCAGCAGGGAGGATGGGACCCAGTGAAGCCTTGTCACTCATTTGGTTTCTGTGGTTTATTGTTTGCCAGGCATCTGACCACATCTCCTTGGCTTCTGTCTAGTAGCTGGGATTTCAAGCTGGCCTCCCGTCCGAGTGCCAGCAAGACCCGAGCCAGCTTAGTTTCCAGACCCAGCGAGGTTGGGCATAGTCAGCCCATCATGGCCACGTTCACTTTCTTGGACTCCTCGCTCTGGCAAAATTGTCATGGATTAAATGGGAGATTTTGCATTGAAGTGCAGTTTCCTAAAGGGGTTTTGGGGTGATGCCCATTGCCATTGGTAGTCCAGGCTTTCTTGGAGGAAGGATGTCCGGATGCAGACTTTATAGTTCATTAAATTCCAAGAAATTGCTGGCAGTGTCATTTAAAAGAATGACTCTGAAGCTGGTTGCCCAGTAGGGTTCAGCAAAGGGCCTTTTCACACCTGTGCCTGGATGTTACTGGAGTCTGTTGGACTTCAAGCACGAGCTTAGTCAGGGCTGAATGCACTGGAGCTCTGTTTTGTAATGAACTGGACTCTGGAGGCCTTTAGGTGACAAAGGTACGGAGTTTGCAGTCCCTGCATGCTGGGTCGTGCTAGAAATAATGCAGTGCTGCTGTTGGGCCCAGCTGCAAGTACCCTGAACTATTTGTCATCATTTCCTAGGTGAACAATGTGCCACTGAAGTTTATGTAACCTACCTTGTGTAGGGTTGTGTAGTGTGCTGAGTAAAGTGGGAGATGTTTTCCTGAAAAGATATTAGAGAATGACCGGTCACACGATGAAGGAAGGAAGGATATGGCAATTTGTGGTGACCCTAAAGCAGACGTATTCGTGACCAGGAATGTTATCCAACAACCCTTGACGTCGGTGGAAAGATGCCCATTGTCTTTGAAGGGCACTGGACTGGAATGGTGTTGCTTACTATAGACTGTCACAAGCACTGCTTTATAATTAGCATCCCCTGGTCGGACCGACTGGCCATTGCTAGCGTAGATGCATGATGGCAATGCTGTGGTTGAACAGTTTAGGAGAGCTTGCTTGCCCTCTCTGCCCACAGTCAGTGTAGTCTGTCTGGGAGATTTGATCTTTTGCTGGGGGGTACCATATTCTTTCCAGTATAACTGCCGTAATCCTGGGACTCTTCCTTATTTCCTCCCCCATGACTCCCAAGCAGAACGCTCTCTGTCTTTATACCCGAGCTACGCACACCCAGGAATCGGCGCAATGAAGAAAGTGCCCATGAAAGTCTTGTTTGATTGACACTTGTAAAGGTGGAAAAGTTGCCGAAGATTAGCTCTGTAAAACTATGCTTGTGTCGGCTTTGATTTGCCGTTTGAGATCAACCTATTGGAAGTGTGTAGGTATCTCAGAAGGATTATGTTTCTTTGCAGCCGCTTCTGATTTTTGGGACAGTTCTTTGTGACTTTTCTAACCAGGCATCCTTTTAGCTCAACAGACGATTTCTGCAGGTCCCTTATTATTATGGTCCTGCTGCTTTGCTAGCCAAATATGCTGTCATTGTTTGTCAAATGTCTTTTCTAGCATTTCTCTTTCAGATTCTATTAGCAGTAGATACTGCTTTGATCTTATTCCGGTCACTTGAACAGATGCAGTTACTTTACTTAAAGACACGGAGAATCAAATCTTGCTAATATTGTTAAAGCATAAACATGATATTTATATTTTTAGCAAATTGTTCTTTATGGTATTGATTTACATGTAATGTAGTTCTTGCATGAATAACTACTATAAATCTCCAAGCATTTATCATCTGAAATAGCTATGAACTCAGTCTGATTTTTTTATTTATTAGACATGATTATGGAACCTAAAGTATAAGGTTGAGAATAAAATGTAAACCATATTTTCTCTTAACTGCACTGAATTGCATCTAGTGAGCTAATTGATCTGTTAAAATAGGTACGGGTTAAGATAATTTGGCAAAATGAAAAAGGACTATATAAATTACAATAAATGGAGGCTTTGATTTGACTTGTCAATATTAGTGCTGGTAAGTGCGTGTATATGTTTCTTCCTAGCTGCAGAAATTAACTTCTGAACTTAATGGCTACCATATTTTCCTTTTGACTTTTATTCTTGCTGCTGATAAGCATCTCTAGCAGCAACTTATTTGTTTTCCTATTAATATTTGAAATGCAGGAGAGCTGAGCTTTTTATATCCCGGACCTTATAAAAAAATCTTGTTTTTTTTTTTTTGTACAGCAGCGTAAAAATATCCTAATTTCCGTCATGAGTGGGCTACTTGGAGGGCTATAGTTTGGAGGTCTGAAGTGTTTCTTGTTCTAAATTTAGCCATCTAAAAGAAGATTATGGGCTAGCCACTTGGGACTTTAAAAAAGCCTTTCACAATAACTCTTGAAAGCCTGATGGCTTTAATCCTTAACTTTAATTTAAAATAAAGAAATCTTTTCAACTTGTACTCTCCCCTTCCCCCTACCCCATTATTCAAGAATAAGGCTCTTTACAACTTGCTTATGGAGCAAAGATGTGCTAAGCTGTTTTAATTTCTTATGAAGATATTTTTAATAGAAAATCAAGTCAACACTCGAGAGTATATGCAGCAGTTTACTGAGATAGGAGGAATTAATCAGTCTATAAAGTTCAAAATGTAAAAAGGAAAAAAAAGACTGATCAAACACAAGCTCTTCTATGAGATGCAAAGATAAAAGACTTTTCCACTGCGAGCTTCTTAACTATTGGCAGGCAGTGGGGTCAAGATTTTTTGTTATGGAAAGCTCGAGATAATTAATGTTGTTGAAAGAGGACTATTCGCATGGCGTCTAGCAGGCTAGCCCCCTAGTCTGGGATCTTCTGAAAAAGAAGCAAGTCAGGAAAAAGTTATCCACTGAGGAACTGCCAATTTAAATGAGCAATAAATAATATCTAGAGATAAAAAGAGCATTTAAGAAGTTATGCAGCAGTGCTGCTGCTGCTGCTGCTATTTGATCCAATGCACAGGGAGGGGGAGAGTAAAGTAAGTGTGTGTGTGTGTGTGTGTGTGTGTGTGTGTGTGTGGACACAGGAGATATTTGCATGCAAATCTTTTTAAAAAGATGTTGCCACAGAGCATGCAAATGTTAGGTGGCAACACTGATATTTACAGTTTTCATTATTTGCTCCCCCTCCTTCACCCAGCTCAGTCTTTAATTTAATGGGCAGGAAATGCTTTGTGTAGCTAAGAAGGTCATTGCTGCTTTTGCTGCCAATAATGAGCTGTGGACTTCTGAGTGGTTTTGTTTGCCAGAGCTCTTGAATGGAACAGGAGCGCCAGCAAAACCCGTATTTATGAGACGTTAACACCTTGGTCTTCCTCCCGCTGAACCTGTCTGGGCGAGTGAAGCTGGCACGTATGCCAAACACAAGTCGGTGCTGCTGGGCACTGTCTGCACTCTCACAGGGGCAAGGACCTTCTCTGCAAAGTACCACGTGTGCCAGCGATGCAGCAGAGGTCACAGTGGCATGTCACCAGAGTGCTCAGGGGCTGGTCTCGTGTTCGTTTTCCTCTGCCGTTTGCTTCACTCCCCTCTTAGTGGATCCTGTTGTTTCCTCCAGAAGGACTGAGGGGCGGTGGGAGCTGCCAGCATGAGCTCCCTGGTCTCAGGTTGGTGGGACAATGACTGGGCTGGGGGCAGTGGGAGCTGGGTCTTTCCCCTTTCTTCCTGCAGGATTGGATTGCCTGGGGGAAAAAGGAGTCCAGGAGGGAAGGCTGGAAGGTTGTAGGGTTGTCGTGTCCATCCAGAGCCTGTCTCCCTCCTGCAGCAGCAGTCAGATCTTCAGGTCATTCATACTGTTGGGTCCTGGAGGGCCTGGAGCCAGGATGGGGCCTGCAGTTTGGATGGGGTGGGACCAGGAGGGGTAAGGGTTTGCACAGAACAAGTGGCCTGCCAAGAACTGCCTGACTCCTGAGTGGATGCAGCTACTCCTCACAGCCCTGAGCTGCCAGAGGCTGTGCACTGAGGTGCAGGCTGGTTGTGCACTGCCTCGCAGGCTGGCACTGCGCCTGTGCTTGCCACCTCGCCTGCCTGCCTCTGCCCGGTCCCCGACTCCTGACCGTGGCCTGGCACGCTGACTTCTGACCCCTGGCACCCTCCTCCCAGCTTCTAGCACAGCCTGATGTTTCCAGACTCTTCACTTGATACCCGAGGCAGCCTTTTGGCCCTGCTCTCCAGGTCTGTGGTTCATCTCTGACTTTTGGGAAAGACTGCCCAAGCCCTGGTTCCCTGCACCAAGAGAGAGGCTGGCTCTGCGGTTAGCGCTGTGGTCTGTGTCTCTGAAACACCGCGTTCAGCCCTTGCCTGTGCCATGGGCAGATTGAGTTCCCCAGCCCATCCCTTTCTCCTGGCCCGGCGGTCCTGCCAGATGGCCGGGAGGGAGGCCACGATCTGGGTGGTGCTGTGTAGTTGGAAAGCTGCAAGCTCCCCCTGCTGGCTCGTTCCTGCACTCTTGAGCCATCTGCCTCCTTGGCGACTCCCTTCTGCTCTGTCCTCCAGAGACTTTTGCAAAGGACCCCTTCCTCTAGCAAATCAGACCTCCCTGTATTTTTTTTCTTTCTATTTGGCTGTTCTCTTGGCCTCCTCCCCCACCAGCGTGGCCTCCATCCAGCTTGGCCTCTGTGATTTAATAGTCCTGGAGGAAGAAAGCTTTAGTATATAGAGGTCCCTTGAAGTCTGAGCCTTTATCACTGTGGCATTGGTGCTACTGTACTTGGAGATCCATGGCCAGGCAAGGAATGTGAATGTTGCATTTGTTAGTATGGTATTTACAGGCTTTGGCCAGCCAGACATTGAAGGAGTAGCTATGTGAAGCATTACTTCTCAGCTTGGTGGGTGTGTATCCCTGGGGATGCATCCTAGACTTCTAGAGGGGATATGAGAGGAAAGAAAGGGCAAGCGGAAGAAAGAAAAGAGGACATTTGGAATGGAACATGAGCTGCCAATGTCAGGCGGGGGTTGGGAAGGCCAACCGAACCCTAGCGTGCATCCAAAGATGCATTTTGAGCCGGTCCAAGGCGGTGATCCTCCCCCTTTATGCGGCATTGGTCAGGCCGCAGATGGAGTACTGTGTCCGGTTCTGGGCGCCGCACTTCAAGAGGGACGTGGACAGCCTTGAGAGGGTCCAGAGGAGGGCCACTAGATTGATATGTGGGCAGCAAGATAGGCCTTATGA
>JAGPOW010001167.1:24009104-24024958 GCA_030014935.1 Caiman crocodilus | reverse complement strand
GACCCTGGCACTCGTTTCCTGCCATTGGCGGGGGGTCAGACTAGATGGCCTGCTCTAGGCCCCTTCTGACCCTAGGTACTATGATACTATGATACATTTAGAAATGGAAGAAAGGGAAGGCAAGAAAAAATGAAGAGCAGGCGTTGAATACCTTGTAGGCTGTTGGCGGGGTTCGGGTGTGGGGGTAGTGACAAAGCATTCCTTTTACTATCCGTAACGTGGAGTCATTTGGGCACAAAGTTAAACAAACTTGAAGAGGGCATGGAAGTCAGAGAGCTTGAACGCTTGGCCTGGAGAGATGTTTAGCAAGCACCGCCTGACCCGGGCTTCGGCACGCAGCCAGACTCATCATCACGGATGCTGAGAAGTACAGGAGCACGGACCTCTGCCTGAATGTGCGTGTAATTTTCAATGCCTGTCATTCAGGCCTGTGGCTTTGGTTGGGAGATTTACACCCGTCTCTGATCTTGATGGCTGCAGATTGAACTGTGTGCTTCACCGTTTTCATTTAGGCACCCAGATAAATCTGTTGGTACATTTAATATATCCTGCCCTTGTAAAGTTTGCAAGGTGCTGTGTTCCTGGCATGTTGTATATTACACAATAATGTCTTCAAACTTGGATCATCATCCCAGGAGGAAGCAAAGATTAATATGTCACGTGGAAATGAATGTGTGGCAGCTGCGGTTCTGGGGCCAGAGCAGTGGGAACCTGCTTTGCCAATCCAAACTCCCAAGCCAAGGTAGAGAAAGTAGCACATATTAAGCAAAGGATACTTGCATAAGACTTCTCTTCTTGCACCATTTTCACAGCACTGGCGGGCTGCTAATTTTAGTGAAAGCATTCCTGATTGATACTATTCGAGTAAGAAAAAGAAGACTCTAGCACGGAGTGCCAATTGTGTGCGTTTGGAGTAAAGGTTACCTTTGATTTTCCTCATTCTTAGTCCTCTGCCCAGCTCTGGCTTCCATTATTATTACTATGTTATACCCACCACATTTTGAAAGTTGGCATCTATGTTATGCCAACTGGCCCCTGCCTCAAGGCATTTACAGCCATAAGGGGTGTGGCTGTGTTAATTGGGGCACTCTCTCATGATGGTGGTGCTGCCAGAAGGAACATAAGATCAGGACCAATGTGAAGCTTCCGGCCCGATTGATGCTTGTCCCAAACTGTG
Organism: Caiman crocodilus; assembly: GCA_030014935.1. Taxonomy (NCBI): domain Eukaryota; kingdom Metazoa; phylum Chordata; order Crocodylia; family Alligatoridae; genus Caiman; species Caiman crocodilus. The sequence continues at coordinate 24,023,781 of JAGPOW010001167.1, read as the reverse complement.
GATCTTCAGGTAAAGTGAATAGTGATAGCAGCCTCCAGACCCGGCTTGAAGAGGCTGCTGGGTGCAGCAGCATCACTGAGTGTCACAACGCTGCCCTGTGATGTTGGTTGGTCCTTGCATGGACTTGCCCATCGTGATTCCTCCCAAAGATGCCATCAGAGTGGTTTCCACTCTTTTGAAATGTTTAATCCACCTCTCCTTGGGAGCAGCACGACAGCTTCCTGAAGGGCAGAGTATGCGAATACCCCATCTCGCAAATTGGGCACTTCACATGTGACTCTACCATGTTGGTAAGGGAAAAGTGTTGGAGCGGGAGATCTGCTTACACATGTAGAAGCATGCGTGGGTAATAATTTACAATGGGCTTGGATTGGAGGCATTTAACCTGATTGATGCCCAGACAGAGGGCACTTTGCCTTGCCCCACGGCAGCGCATTCATCATCCTGTAGTGTCTAACATACAGATGTGGTTTAACAAAGAGGCCCTGGTGAAAAGGTAGCGCTGTGTATTTAAAGGGTTTGCTGAAATGCTTTTGAAGGGATTGCAGCAGCTTTAAAGAGAAGCTCTGGTTTGGGCTCCCAGGAAGATCTTTCCATTCATGATTTTTTAAAAGGGCAGAATATGTGTGAACCATTACGGGTGGTCAGAGTCATCTAATGAGGCCGTTTAGATCCATTTGCTGCATGCTTGATCTATTCCAGTTCCTAATGCTCGTTTGGATATGTCCTATTATAGTGTTTGTGTTAAATCTGCCTGCACTGATAATCAATAGATGTATGGTCACCCAGGCTGTTTATGTATCTCTTCTATCAAAGCCGTGACAACAAGAGATCAAGATGTGAGCAGGCAAGCTTGTACATTGAGTGCAATTTAAAAACCAGGATGAATTAATTACCAGCATTAATGATTGGGGATATACATCAGTGTGTTTTCAGCTAATGGTTTAAAATCGCTGGTGTGAAAATCTAGTAAGTGGCATGTTTTGGTGCACGTGTGCTGGCATTTCAGCAGGGCATGGGTACTTTGATGTCTGGCGTGAAGACTGTATATTTTTATATAAACTATGTCCAGGGTATGAAGCATCTGTTGGGTGCTCCATTGTGTCCAGCATTAGGTGCCATCTCTGATGCTCCCAAAATTCAGGTTGGGGCATGGACCAGGTGATGGCATGTTAATGGGGGTGGAGGCTGTCTTCTTTCTTAAGTGCTCAGCACTTTTTGAAGGTGGTGGAAATGCTACCAAATGCTCTCGGCAAGGGTGCCTCTGCACTGAGCTGCCCTTGCTGGACTGAATCTCTGTCCTTTTTAGCATGGCAAGTGCACACCTTAGAGACTGGTGACTTTGTGTCCTCTGTGGAGCTGCTGAATGTGTTGGGATCCATTCCTGGAGGAGATGAGGGGGGCGGTGGTAGGGAAGAGGGAAGGAAAAACAGGATTGCATCATTTGTAGCTTATGTATAAACCTTTTCTCTGGTCACTATCCCATCATCTCAGTGCCCCAGATCCAGGCCAAAAGGGATGGGAGGTAATGGACATGCCCCTCAAGGCCCTTGTTGGTACGCTGCAAGACTGTTTCCCCCCCAGATCATGCCGATGCCATGCTGTGCTGGCTAGGCAATCGGGTCTTGATGCAGGACCACTTCAAGCCAATTCTGCTCTTTGCCCAGAGAACACATCTCTGCCAGCTCGCGGTGGGTAGAAGTGGGCTGGGAGTTCCTAACTTCACTGATAATTAAACTCAAATAAAGAGAGATTTGCATTCATCAAGAGCCTGTTTAACGAGGCATCTCTGGGCTGAAGCAGCTCTAGGAAGGAGTTTGCAGAGTGAGTGAAGGCCACAAGAGGAGATAAAAATCATAACTGGATCTGGCACTGCTGGACTATCAGGAGGGATGTTATAGTGGGGCATGATGGAGATGGTCCCTCCTGGGCAGTGCCTTCACCTTGAATAGGTATTTCATGCATTCTAGAGGGAGCTGGAGAGAGCTTGAAATAGCTTGGATCTTGGCTTGGAAAATGGTTGGGGGTCAGATTTAGACCTTGCCAGGGATGAATACTGGAACACCATGCCCTGCTTTAAGATGCCTCAGGCAGAGGCTGGGACTGGGAAGTGGTAGCTGCAGATTGTGTTTCTTTGTAGTAGGAAGATGGGTGAGCTGAGCCCTACACCTGTGCCCATGGTCTCTGCACATGGGACTCCATAAGCCGGTCGGTGGTTCAGAGTACAGGCAGTCCTTGGACTTATGACACAATTGGCGCCTGAAACCCATGTCTTAAGTTGAAATGGCGTAACTCGAAACCAGTTTTCCCATAGGAACAATTTTATAAATGGAGCTTGGTTCCTGAACCAAGGCCCCATCTCCTATTTTCACCGAAAATAACCCAGAAAGTTGTACTCAATCAATTATAGATGAGTAATACAGCTACGTTAATGTATTTACATTGTAAATAGCAATCATATTGATTTGGAAGGACTTCTTTGAGGTGACTTTGCTGGACTTTTTGAAGGGCTCTTGGCTGGGCTATTTTTAGCTGGAGTCTTGTCGGGAGTCTTGGCTGCTTTCTTAAAAGTAAATGTCCAAGAAAGTTTGGACAAATGTTCTCCAGGGGGACGGGAGACACAGCAAACTTGTTCGCTGGCATGGCGTCGTGTCGGAAAATCGAAACTGATGTCAGAGCCGAAAGAGGGTGTCCGTTCATAAACATTGTAAGCGCCGTTCGTTGGAACTCAACGTCTTTAAGTTGAGGACTTCCTGTACCAGGAGCACATCCCTACACACCTGGTGCTCCTTGGCACAGGACCAGCTGTGTGGCGGAGTGGCCAGAGCCCCTTTGGAGAAGTCCTCAGTGGGGCAGGGCAGCCCAGCTGCTTGTGAAAGCTCTTCTCCCTCAGCTGGACCAGGAAGGTTGTAGCAGTAAAAGTCCTGCTGTCTTCCCCCCGAGCCGTTTTCCCCCCCTCCTAGGGGCTGCGTTCGCACTGATCTCTGAGCAGAGAGCAGGGCCGGACAGGGATGGCACACGGGACTCTGCTGGCTTTGACATTGCCCAGGTGTCCTGCCAGTGATGCTGTATCATTACAGCCAGTGCATGGATTGCTCCCAGGGGTGTACTTGGTAGCCGTGTTGGGCTGAGACAAAAAGACATGCAAAAAACTAGAACTCTTGGTTCCAAAATGTCACCTTTTTATCCTTTATAAAAGGTATCATTTTGGAACCAAGAGTTCTAGCTTTTTGTAGGCCCTTTGGCTCACTCCCAGCCAGCCACCTGCAGCAAAATTTACCCTGTTGGGCTGCTTATGAGGTTCTGGCTATTTTTTTTTTAGTTGCCTGGGGGCACTTCTCTCCTTCCCCTTCCAGAAGCTGAGGCAGGCAGAGCTCTTATTTAGCTTCGCCTGCCTTTCTTTTCTATTTCAGTTATTTATTATTCAGCATAATCAAAATTGCTATCAGACAGAACTTGTCAGCTATAAAGACACTGGAAAATTTTATTAGTTGACAGAAGGTTTTTCCCCCCCCTTTCCTCATGAAAATATTAAAAAGTCATTTTAGTTTAGAAACCTAATTTTAATTTAGTTAGGGTTTAATTTAATTTGGGTTTTAAATTCATTTTCAGACAGAACTCAATTTTTCAAGTGTAATTTGATGCCGTCAGTGGCTATAATGTTTAATGTCCTACCTATAAATTGTTAGGACTGCTTGGAAATGATTTACAGAATTGAGCCTGATGCAGCAATTGTCCCGCCATGCTTTGCAGGTTCCCTGCCATGGTAGGGTTTCAGAAGGGGTGCATTTTGGCATCACAGTTGCCCTTGCCCTTGCTAGAGGGTTGCTCAGACAGAGCCTTGCAAGGCATTTCTGCTGCTGCCCAGGGACAAGGATTTGTGGTCTCTGGGCCCAGGAGGCAGGGACCTTAGGGGGAGATGCAGCTGCTCTGAAGCTGCTTGCACTGAACTAGGGCATCTCTAGGTTTGGGAAGTGAATGGCTTTGTGCTTATGCATAGCGTGATGTGGAATAAAGCCCCAAAATACAAGCCTTGTCACATTGTCATCATCAGCTAAAAGCAAAGGTGAAAGCATGTTGTGTAGGGCAATCGGTATAACCTAGCAGAGAAGGGAGTCTGTTTACCAGGGTCCTTAAACACATCTGAAGTTACATATATGCTAAAGTGTCGATGCGTTTGCCTGTGCTGAGTCCCTTCTTGGCATGTCCTGAGCAAAGACAGTTGCTCTATTAGTAGATACAGCCGCTTTGCAGAGTGGCTCGCTGCCTGGGGCAGTGAGGGTAACCAAGCTGGAGCACTTGATCCGCAGCTCCTGTTGTAGAGGGGTAGGGTCTCGAACCGGCCCCATTGCAACTGGTGGTGAAGTGTCCCTGATGCAAGACCAGGACCCCTTGGCTCTTCTGCAGACATCTTCTGCTTCCCAATGACGAGCTTGGTTCCCTTGCGGTGCTCATCAAGGGAGAGTCTTCACGTGTGTTGGGCAAAACCCCCCGCAGCTGATGGCAGCATTGTTGAGACACAAACCTACCTGATTTCTGAAAGAGATGGAAAACAGGGAGACGAGTCCTCTACACGTGCAAAGCTCATGCAAAGCTGAACACCGGGGTGTTTTAAATCAAGGCAGAGCAGTGTAAAATACAGCACAATTGCATAAAATACCGTCCCAATTTAATCCATCTATCTAAGTGTTCCATCTAATTACTATATTAGAAAAGTCTTCAGACCATGTATTGAACATTATAAATGGGAATAAAATGATTCTGGTAATGGCTTAATAAAACAGGTGAGGTAGCTCAGTCTGTCTGCTTATACCCTTGGATTAGGGCCAGATTGATTTGTCAGAGGAAAAAAACCCTCTGTGCTTGTGTTGTTACACTTTGGAGAGTGTATCCATTAGAAGGCTTTGATTTTAGTCTTGTTTTTGCTTATGAGCAGCAGTCATTGGCTCCTTTCATTAATGGGAAATGTGGAACCTATGGAAAAAACTCGAACCCTTGCATCCTGGAGTTGTAGAGGAACTACTGATGCATCTGCTTACTGGCTTGAAGGAAACTGCGTGTCCTGAGGCTTCCATGTGAATCTGCAAACACTCTATCTATCCTTGAGACCACGTGCATTTGTGGGTGGCTAAAGTCCCCAAAAACTTGGTAGCAAAAAGAAGGGTCTGTGCAGCGGGGAATTGCCTCGGAGCTTGGGGAGCGCCACATAACTTCCGCGTGACGTGCTGGCAGGCGTGTTACAGGACCCTGGGTGCTGCTCTTCAGAGGACGGGAGCAGTTAAATAGGCTCCATAGCCTCGCGTCTGGCTCCAGCTGTACTGGACCTTACTTTTCACTCCAGAGGTCCCTGGTTCAGCCCCTTGTGAAAATCAAGATTGGCGACTGCCACATTTGCCTAGATTTTATAGCACAGTCCTAGGCGCCTTTATGTGCTTTCCAGTGGATGTCACCCCTGCCTAGCACGTTGAATGCATCCCTTCTTTCTGAGTGCTCCCCTTAACGTAACTGGGCCGAGGCCTTGCATTGGCTTTCTCCACGGGCACGTTTTGTCCGCTGCAAACCCTGGGGTGGGCGAGCTTTTACCAGCCTGGCATCTGCAGCAGTGGGAGCTCATGGCTGGGGAGGGGGCTTGCAGAGTCATCCCACCAGGGAGCAAAAGTGATCCCAGGAGGCATTATCAGAATTGACAGGACCCGAGTGCTGCAGCTCCATTTCCAAATGCCAAGCGCCGAAGCCTCACAGCTGCTCTTCGCAATTAATCCTCAGGGTAAAAAAAAAAAAAAAAAAGAGGTGGGGGGGAAAAAGCGTTGAATAAATTCATGAAAGTTGCAGTCTGCTGGCAGATGCTCTCTCAGCAGAAAATAGAAGCAAAATTTCTTGCATAACTTATTTGTCGGAAGCGATGTGCGTGGGCTCTGATTCATCAACCCCTTTAACTGTGTGCTTACCTCAAAGCACATGAGGGCACGTGCTTGCCTCCACTCCCAGACCTGGGGGGTATTGCAAGCAAGAACTAATGTCTCTGGAAGTGACTGTGGGCCAGGACTAGTCTCGTTTCCAGAAGTGCTAAGCCCTTGGGAAAGCCCAGGGAAACTGCAGGTGTTCAAGACTTGAAAACCCAGACACGTGACTTGGGCAGCATATTCAGCAATGGGCATCCATGGGACTGCTGAACAGGGCTGGGCTATTGCACAGGGTCCTTAGCTGCCAGGGAAGTGCCAACCTATGGGCATAATATCCACCGTGGCTTCATTTCTGTGGTTCTTACTCAGGCCAATACCCATTGCAGCCAGGAAGAGCATCGTCTGCATAAGATTTGTCTCAAGTTTTGACCCTGTAACGTAAAAACCGTTGCTTTTCGTTCCGTCCAGGAAGAGCGCATACCAACTGCAGAAACTCCCTCAGCCTGACAAAGGGTTCTTAAACCCGAAAGCTTGCTTAAAATTTGTTTCCAACTATTTAAGTTGATGTAATAAAAGATACCAGATTCACCCAAAGAACCTTGTTGCTTTTCTGTGCCACTTAAATGCTCTTTGGAAAAACTGCATGTATATGAGCGTAAACCATGGAGGTAGAGAATTTTTTTAACCTACATTAATTTGTTAAAAAAACCAAGAAGCAGCAGTTTGATGTTAATTCTTCGTGGCCTGGCAGGAGATATTGTTGCCATGTGAAATCCTCCTTAGAAGGACAGTTCCTTGCAGGTGGCGGAGTTGATGTCTGGTGAAGCCTGTTGTCCAGGCCGGGCTTGCAACCCCCGCTGGATTTTGCAAGCCGTTGTGGGGAATGTGGGAGCACAAAGCACCTTGCATATTTCTTCCTCCGACTAGACTAATATGCAGATGTCAGAGGTTAAATTCCAGCGCACCAATAAGGTGCCCATCTTTCACAGAGCGATGCCATTCCCGTCCGGCGTCTTCCATGTTGTCATGGATACTAAAGCATGGGACCCCAGAGATTGGAGCTGGGAATTAATGGCAGTCCCGTATAAAGGATTCCTGTCTTGGCTGAGTTGATGGATTACATTGATGTGCCATTTGTCATACTGTAATTGTTCTGGCAAATGTAATACCCACTAGTATAAACATTGTGCTGCTTTGCTAATAAAACTGAAAATAGGAAGAGAAAGGATGATACAGTGTTATGTTCAGTTAAAGAGACAATGCCTCTTTTCTGTATCGGAGCATAGTTCTTCTTCCTGAAAACCCAACTGATTCTGCACTCTTTATTGATGAACGAAAATCTGCTACAAAACCATTCAGGCTCCGTGCAGAATACTTATTGCAAAGCTCCTCTCCGCTCATGGCTGCTGCTCTCAGAGGAGAGCGCTGGGGAGGGCTCGATTGTGCATCCTGCTCTCACCCCACAGAAAACCCGTCCTGTTTCCATCCGCTCCCACATTTGGTGCGTGCATGTTCCCTGCCTCTCCTGTCAGTAGCAACATGGAGCCCGCTTCATCCTGGCCCAGGAACAGACCTTTTAAATAAGAAAAGGAGGTCTGCGCTGCAAACGACAATGTTTTCCTGCCCCAGCCCTCCTGAAACCACATGCATTTCTCCCCCATCCAGTAGGATGGTCTCCCACTTCTGGCAGACGACTCTAAATCCGGGTTGTAGCACCTCGGCAGGAGGCGCTCAGGTGGGGGAGAGCCTTGACTTCCCCTATACTACGTTCTTCTGTAGTTTCAGAATGATTTCCAGGGGATGCATGTGTGCAGCTGCTCCGTCTCCGCTTGTGTTTGGGACTGCTCCTCGGCGGGCTCATCCTGCTCTTGGCTGTAGGAACTGTCCCGCGCCCAGTCCTGCACCTGTCATTTCGCCTCGACAAGGAGCGATTGTTCTAGGCGCCTTTCTGGGGTGTGCCGTGCGGTATTTTCCTGATTCGAGAGGAGTTCTGGCATGGCGCACCGGTGATGTTGTTGAGGAAGATGATGATGACTATGAAGAAAGGAAATCTGAATGTGTCCCCTTTGTTTTGTTTAATGGGATTACTTGGTCATTTTGCTGTTTCCTTTTAAAAATGTTTTAAAAAATCATGGCTACTTTCAAGTTACCTAAGTAGACTCTGTTTGTGTGTGTGCGTGTGTGCATGCGTGCGTGCGTACACCTCTCCCTACACCCACGTATACATACACCACATAAGTAAAAGCCTCAGACACTGGCCCTTTATGATTAAAGTCACTGCAATGTGCTAAACAGTAGGTGTCAAGTTCACTGCTGATGTAACTCCATCAAAGCCATCAGGGATAACTTTATTGTCATCCCTAGGCATGCTAAACTCAATTATTCAAGCCCTAATCTCTGTTTGTAGAGGAATTGTGAACCGTGCTGTTAAAATATGGATGGATCTTAATTAGAGCCTCTTCAGATTTCTTCCCAATCTGTGTAGATATTAAAGGTGTTTTGGTATTTTTGGAAAAGCCTTGTCTGGAGATCAGCCCATGTGGTGTTAAACAGCTGCTGTCCAGTCTATGTAGAGGCTGATGAGTTTTGAGGAAGGTGGCCGTGGATAAAACAGTTATAGGGAGCTTTGGGAGCCTTCGGGTGCCATTTGCTAGATACACGCCGGCCGCATTAAAAATGACAAAACAGCTGACTCTCTGGATACATCAGGGAACAGGCCGGAGCATGTCTTGGTCGCTCCGGTGTCCATTCACTCTTGTGGAGTCTCCATCCTTGGAGGTTTTCAAGACCCAAGCAGACAAAGTCTTGGCTGGGATGATGTAGGTGGGGCTGGTCCTGCTTGGAGCAGGGGTTGGACTAGATGTGACCTCCTGAGGTCCCTTCCACCCTCGTTTTCTGCGATGCCATGCCCCTGTAGACCTTATAGGGGAAGCCACAAGAGTAAAGGTGGCTGTTGATGAAGTCCTGTGGGCAATGTCATCCTGTCTGCTCAGCTTATGACCCTGAACACAAACCTGAGCTCCCCGTGTCTCTGACCTGAGGCGTGTTTGAAATCCAGATCCAAGCGTTGGGCCTGCAGACCATTCCTGTTTCTTCTGCCGCCCCGATTGGAGCATGCATTAGCTTGAGCATTGTGTATGGGAGCTTCCTTTCCCTTGCAGTCAGATCCCCTCCTCTGATCCCATTCACATGGCTCCCACGAAGCCAGTCAGGGCTGCACATGCCGTGGAGGGCAGAGCTGGTGCTTTCCGTTTGGCACAAAAAGCAGTGCTGTGTTAGTGACTGTCGCTTCTGCTGGGGGGAAGAAGCTGTCAATACAGGGAGCTGAAACCGGCAGCAGATCCCTTAAAGCACAACCCGACGTGATCCCACCAAATGAACAGCAAGCGTTTCAGTTCCCATTGGCGGTGGGGCGGTTGTGACCAAAGACACCGAAGGATGATTCAGGCGCTGGGTGACTCCGGGTCAGATCACGTTTCAGACTTAAACAAATTGAGCATCAGTGTCTCTTTAACATGGGAAAAATGCCAGCGCCCTGGACAGCTTTATAAAACCAGTGGATTTATGTTGTCTTGATTGACTGCCTCTGTATTGTTCATTCCTCATTATATTAGTGTGATGAGACTCCTTGCTGCTTCTCTGTACCATTATTTATGGTAATACAATTGTTCCTCTTTACCATTATCCAGGCTACTTCCCCTCTTTAAGGAGGCACGTCCTTTTAGAAAGAAAACGTCCAAAGCTCAGTGCATTCAGCTGCCTGACTAATAAGCCTGTGGATTATTTGCACAGCGAGGTTTTTTAAATGGGCCCATGAGTTGCACTCCATACCTGTGCAGCCTTGTGCTTTGTGATGGCTTGATATCTGGCCCCAGGGCACCCTCCAGAGCAGAGCAGCAAGGTCAGTTTGCTCTGTGCTGGGCCAGCATTATCATTGCCTTGGTCTCGAGAGGTGTCAGATCAGTGGAGGACCTGTCTCCGTTTGAGCACGGCAGTCTCCTCCCCACCACTTTGCAGGAGTTGCCTAGTATGACGGGGTGGAAGTCTGTATGCCCCCACCCTGCAGATTTCATGTGTACAAGCTTCACTTCAACTAATACGCTGCTGAATTGAGGCCTGAGAACCTGTGCGACGAGGTGGGCTCTTCTGTTAGGTCACTCTAGACCCACGGGTTAAGTAAGGTTACTTTAGTAGTTGTAGCTGAGTACTTCTGCAAGAAAAGGGAATCCAGGGATAGGGGCAGACAAAGTCCAGTGGGAAACCCTAGGAATCACCAGTGGGGAGGCCCAAGGGCTGATGTTCCTGCTCTGTTACAGCCTTGGTGCCCATGAAGAAGGAGGACACCCATGCTAGTAGATCTGCTGGTAGGACTGGGACCAAGATTGCCTGTTGTTCGCAATCATTCCCTGTCTTTGCTGAGGAGGAAAGCAACGTGGGACATGGCCTTGTCTCTCATCTTGTCTCGCGAGCGTGAGAGTGCGTGGAGAGGCAAAGAGAAGGAAAGGCACGGCAGCACTAGAGAGAGGAGAGGAAGAAGATAAATCTCTCTCTTCTGGTGCAGCGTGCCTGTATAAAAGCCCGTGTAAAGTCCTGAATATTTCAGAGGCTTCTTAGTTTATATGATTGTATCTCCAAATGTTTTTAAAGTTTATGGTTGACCTGATTCATAGAAAAAAGATAAACACCCTTTCTGTGTTTGCAGTCGTATGTAATTTTTATCTCTTGACCTTTAAACGTAAGCAGCAGTAAAATGAAGAACTATGGCAGTCATTTAACACCCTGCCTGTACTAACTGGTTTCTGCCTGTGAGCCGTGGTTTTAAATTGGCTAATGCAGAATACTTGCAGAGCTAATAATAATTCAGATTACTCCTGTCAGCTATTCCGGTTTCATGGGTAATTTAGTAGTTGAATAAATTTTTAAAAAAATTCATTCGTTCCCATGCACTGTTATGAATCAGTAGATGGTTTACCATTGGCAGCAGTAACTGTAAGAAGATTTAAATTGCTACTGAAAAGGATTTGAGTGAAGGTAATGTTTTATAATGTTCTAAGCCATATGCACTACTTTCAGGCCTCATCAGTTTTACATTGATTCCTAGTGAAGTGTTTAATTGCATCATGAATGCAATATAATTCAGTTCTTTTTGCTAATATGGTATATATCTCAAAGTGATATACAGCAGTGACAGTGAGAATTCAGAATTTTCTTAGGATTTTAAAATATCTGTGTGCGTCCGGATGTCTGCCCGTACTGTCCGCACGTGCGCGGGGCTCCATTCAGATCTCACGTCTGGGTGCCTTTCTGTACAGGAGAATGGGTGCGTGTACCATGTGCACTGCCGGTGAACAAATCCCTCCAGAGACGTCTCGACAGGCACCGATGGGGGTGGAGCCGATCATGTAATTGGCTCTGGGCTTTAAATACGGGCTTGGGGACGCTATTTATTTATGTTGCTGCTGATCATAGAAGCGGCCTGCTGACGTCTTAACAGATGCTAAATGATCAGCATGGTAGTGTGTGCGAGGGTTTTTTTGTGCTGGCTTTGCTTGGTGGGAATCTGGGTCTTTGGCAAGACTGCTCTGGATTTATTCCAGTGATGCAGGGCACAGGATCTGACCCTCCAAACCCAGAGTCACATTGCATTACCTTGTGCAGAGGGCTGGCTTGAATCCCCCAAAAGTATTGTTCAGAGGGAAATTTCCCACGGAGCACATGGATACTCCTCCTGTGTGACAGCATCTCTTTCTTACTATGGCTTCTTTCTGTTGGGCAGTTTTGATGCTGCTTATTCTTATGACCAACAGGCTCCTGCAGCATATTGTGATATACAGCCTACCTGCTGCTTCTCCGGGGGCCATTTCCAGGAGGCCTGCGAGGCATGATTCTGGGGCCGTTGCATGCTCAAAAGCAGTTCTGTAGGCTAGCTGGTGTGGAAGCGAGGAACATTGTCTGCTGGACTCCAGGGCAGAGTGAGCAGGGAGAGGTTTGCCGTACAGGTGGACTGCGGGTTTTACCTGCCTGGCCAGGGTAAATCTAGTCCTTGCAAAGAGGGGCTGGACAGGAAGATGTGTGCAGATGCTGGAGGAAGTTAGTGGAGAAATAGCTCCCAACCTGATCATCCTTATAGAACGACTCTGTCGGACTGCCAGGTCCTCTCCGGCTGCGTGTGATCTGCCATGGAGCTGCTGGTCCTGGCTCGGGGGCAGCTCCGATTTGTTCTGCGTGCTCATCTCCTGCCAGCCACCACTCCTCTGCATTTCATTTAGGAATTGGCACGGTGGATTCCTGTTTGGGGTTGAGCCTCACTCCACCTGTCTTTTTCTCTCTCTCTATACTTTGCTTCTTGCAACTTAATTGAATAATTAAAGATTCAGGGTGGGTGGCTACAGACAGTTCACGCATGGTCAACAAAAGACATTCTGTCACTTTTTCCTGCTTAAATTAGGCTCAGGCCAGAGTCTCCTTCAGTGTAACCTGCTCGCTCCCCAAAGGACGTAAAGTCAAAGCTTCCCACATCTCTAGATATCCCCTGGCTGGACCGTGGGCTAACAAAGTGTATCTGCAATACACCGTGCTCTAATAGAAAACACTTTCAGCCCAGCTTGGTCTGAAGCAGTCGGACATCGTGCAGGTTTCTCCACCTGCCAGGGAAAGGCTGGCACCCCTCCTTTTTGATCATCACAGCGTTGGCATACAAGAATAATTTGTCCCTTGACCCATGGAGGGAAAATCGCTTCGTATTATTTACGACCGTGAATTGGCTTCCCGTCATCTAGGGCGGGAGGCTTCTCTTGCCACTCGCGGTGCGGTGGGTGAGAGAGGGGTGGGAGCTGAGTAGAGGCAGAGAGGAGCGGAGGCCCCTGCTCCCTGGGAGAGAGCTAATTAATTCAAATGATTACTAGAAAGCACGTTGCAGTTGCCGTAGCAAGGAGGTGAAATACCTTTCTCCAGGCATCATCTCCCCCCGCCCTCTGGCCAGAGCACTGCAGCGATGTGGATTCGAAGGCCCCATCCTCCCCGGAGAAGGATGTCCAGCTACGGACAGCTGGGGGTGATGGGAAGAGGCGGGCAGCGGATCACTGCACAGGCTTGGGGATCTGCACACACACTTCTCTGGGCCTGATCAGGGTCAAGGGTGCTTGCTAATGGGGGCAGGAGTCAGTGGTCCCAGGCAGCCAGGCTCTGTTGGGCACCTGCGCAGTCCCCATCCTCTTGGACGAACTCTGAAGCATTCACATAGCCATTCCCACAACCTGCCTTCTCTTCATTGTATGGAGGCACGGAGAGAGCGAGGTTGGGATTTTCAAAGGATGGAGGCGCCTGACTTCCTCAGGCTCCGTTTGACAATCCCAGCCAAAGCAATTGGCTCAGCGCCACAGAGAGAGAGGTTCTCTCGGAGCCAGCTGCACTTGAACCCGGGCGTCCTGAGCGCCGCTCAAGCGTGTTCACCACAAGGCCGTCTCCCCTTCCCACCAGGACATGCTTTTGCTGTAATAATGCGCTTTAATTCCTGAACACACAAATGGCAAAGGCAGTATTAAGTGAGTAGATTGGCAGGGTATTAGGCAGCAGTGCAGGCATTACCCAGCTTTGGGCCGATCACCGTTCGGGTGGGGGGAGCTGAGCATGTGTTTGCTGAGGGAGATTCGGCAGGTGTGTGGAAGTCATTAGATTTCTGCTGCGAGGCTGCAATTTTTGGCTTTAAAGCCTTTCATTTTGAATGAAGGAGCAAGTTATTCATTCAGGGGGCCGAGCCCTTTATTTTATTTCACATCTTCCCAACTCGAGAAGGCATTCTACCTCCTTTCTCAACAGTCCCCATCAATTCCCTGCCACGGAAATGATAACAGGCTGTGCGGTATGTAAAACAGTCTCCCCCAGGCACTGACCTCGGGGGATTTTGAAAAATTAAATAGGATTGCACTTCAGAATTGAAATGTACAAGTCAGGCCCATTAACGTCTTAAGTTACCCTCCGCATTTCCCCTGCAAGCCATTTTTCCCCTCACCTTTTCCCTCTCCCTGGTTTAATAACACGTCTTGGTTTGGACTGCATCACTCTAAGCTGTGCAGCTCCCCTGCAGCCACGCTCCTAAGATGCCTTAGCGCTGCCGGCTAGAATAGCTCATGAGCGAGGGGCTGCCGCGTGTGCCCAGAGTGCTGGAGGGAGCCTAGGCGAGGGGAAGGGGTAGAGAAGAACGAGAGGGGCCGGGGGAGCAGGCTGGACAGCCAGAAGGGTGAATCGAGCATTCGTAGACGAGACTCCTGCATTCAGCTGCTGAGTGACTAGTGCTCAGGAAAGCAGATCCTGAAGACCCTGGGGCTCCTTCTAGTCATGCATCCACACCCATTCTGTCCAGGGAGGACCGGTCTCCTGTTCCTCCCATGCCAGGGATGTCCTGTGGTTTCTTGAAGTCTTTGGTGTGTGCAAGGGATGATGCCATGTTTCTGCATCAGCATGTGTGAGCATGAGTGCTTGGGGATGTCTGTGCCCAGACATGCCGGGGGAGTTGTGTAGACCTCTTAGTCCCTTACCCAGCAGCTCAGTGCCTCTCAGCATTGAGCCACGAGGGCTTAATCCCATTTATCTCAGCCCCCATTCATGAAAGCACCATTGCATTAAGCTTAATGACGTGTAAGTCCTGTTGGCTGCGGACTGACCGAGCTGACAGCCCTGTGGAGAAGCAGAAGGACCCTACGTGCATGCCCGCTGCAAGCCCTCTAAGAGTTAATTGTTCCTCCTGAAGCCTTTCTCACCAGATCAGACCTGAG